>LGSN01000519.1:0-26240 GCA_001314375.1 Phytophthora podocarpi | reverse complement strand
GTATTAAACAGTTACATAGAAATGTCGTATGACAGGGCATATTCGAGGCCTCTATGACAGTTTTGGGCGGCACCCAGTGTCGATGATACATGTAGTCTTCTTCATGATCAGCTTAAACCGAATGTAACGGTGGCCACTGCAAATGGATTGAATATCGCTACGTCAGTCACGTCTACAAGAGTAGACTGCATGTCGGGCGGAACGAGCCGATCTCTAAATTCAACTATGCGGGCTCGCCTTGGTTATGGTGAGCCTGGAATCGCGGAAATTAGGATTTTTTTTAATTCACTTAAAAGTGCGGGTTCGGGCGATCCACTCTTACAAATTTGAAGTCAAGCTGCAGGTCAAAAAGGGGTCCAGCAGCAAAAGAGAGCGTTCCCTCGTGGACTACATGTATTAAATACCGAACTCTAAGTTGACGCTAGCAGTAAACTAGTTTTGTCGAAAGAGAAGGCCGATCGAACCCTGTTGTGCAAGGCAATGTCCCTTTGAACGGCGCTGCAACATTTGACTGGTTTTGATCATCCACCAACAGCTTGTTCTTCGCTCCAGTGGAGAGCCTCCACTAACTCAAACGAATCCCGTCTTCGTATCAGCAGTAAAGCTTAGGCACGCATCAAAAATATGTTGCCTTTTCGCTACCCAGCAGAAGTGTTTCGCTACATTCGTGTGCCGTACATAAATTTGAGGAACGACACACGTAGTGTCAATGATGGGCCTCCGTGGCCTGGTGGACTCGCCCATGGACCAGAACGAGAACTTGGAGCTGCTGGCGCGCATTGAGCGGCAGCTGCGCGTGCGTCCCGTCGATGACAGCAGCAAGAACGGAACTATCGACACCTTCTCCTCCACTGTCGACGCCTGGTCTCCTCCCTCTCCTAAAACCTCCCGCGAGCTCTGGACTCTCGTTCTCGACGTCGTGTTCGCCCCGTTATGGCTGCGCATCCGCGCCGCGGAGCTGCTCAACGTCTGCTGCGACAACGAATCAGAATCAGACGAAACTGTGAGAATTAATTCTCAAGAGACTCATAAACTTCGCGCGATCGTGAGCTCCACGTGCCAGGCGATGGAAGAACTGGACGCCACGGACGCCACGCAGGCGGCGCAGCTGTTCACGTGGCTCGGCTTCCTCGAGCGAGTGCTGCTGGCCACGCAGAGCGACGTGTGCGCCCAGGCCTTCCAGAACAGTATGTATGCAGGCATGCTCACCAAGATGTTGAGGCTGCTGTCGGTCTGTTCGACCAAAGTCTTTGCGGCCACGACAGTGTGTTTGGGTCTGTTCCATTCCCATGAGAAGCGATGTGGACGCTCAGTGCTGGTGGGGGAAGTACTGAGGGACATGAAAGATGGCAGGGAGCATCTGAGTGGGGCACTGCTGCACGTCATCAACTCGTGCGGGTGTCCGTGTCCGACAGAAAGGGTGATTCATCTCTGGAATGCACTGCAGGTATGGTAAAGAGGTGGGCTTCATGTTGTGGGTGGGTCGAGTTGCTTACTTTTATTGTTGTTGGTGTTGTTGTGCAGTTGTTTGGGAGTATTCTGAGTGACGAAGCGGCTTCATCATTGGTGTTTCTGAATGACTTCAAAGTACTGATCGATCTCGTGATTAGGGAGTGCACTGATCTCCCACAGGGAGATGTTACGCGTCTGCACTACGTGGAATTGTTGGAACGAGTTCTGGACTCGCCGCTTTATCTTCAAGCGCAAATGTATCGCAAACGGGAATTGTTGGAACTGTTGGAGTCGCTGCTGGGTGCGGGAGCTGAGGATGACTCGGTCATGCCTAAGGGTGTCATGGACAAGATCAAGCAGATTCTCGTAAGGTATATTGATCTGCTGGACTGAAGAGCGTCTGAGACTGGCAGGCAAGATAAATGACGACTGGTCTGGATTGGTGCAGTCGCGCAATGTGAAAGTCTGTTTCTTCGAAGTATAATAATATTTGCAAGAGCAATGGATGTTTTGTATGAAGTGTTTACGCAACACTAGGCAGCTGAGACCGCAAACAAATTCGTGCCAGGTTTCGGATGAACGAATGGCTTTTTAAACCTAAAAAGCCTCACATTAAAATGCACCAAACGAGACCCACAACCATTGACGACGCCTTCAGTGATGGCCGAGAGTACCAAGACCAATGCCGACGACGTTTCCACGAAGATTGTGCATTTGATGCTTGTAGCTGGCGACATCGAATACACTGCTACGATTTCTCGCGGGCTCTTTCAATTTACATCCGCGTATGGGCGAGCAGAAATCCAAACGCCAGTGACTTTCGAAGGCATCTCCAGGATGGATCTCATAATTCGACGGTTCTTGCAGCCAACGCGTTCTGAAGGCAATTCCGAGAGTTGGAAACAGTACACTGAAGATGAATGCAATGTCGCAATCGATCGGTGTTTATTTCATATCTGATGGTACAAATAATATACGCAGTTCCCGTTTTTCTCGACGGTCTAGGTCGACCATTAGGCGGAGTAGGCCCGACCCATGCTTTTATCGGACCATTACATGTTGGACGGATATTCGTTGCTGAACTCCATTCTGGAGCAACTCGCTGTCGTTGCGAAGCAAGAGCCCCATGGTGGGAGTCTTCGTCACAGAATGCAGATGGCAGCGGAATCATGTTAAAAGCGTTCTTCTTCAGCTCGAGCACTTCAGACATTTTGTCCACGCACTCCACAAAATCGCTGTCACCGCCCAATTGGATTGGTTGAGTACACAGCAACGTCACTTCCACAAACGATGGTTAGCGTTTACTCCACCAGTCCTCATGCATCAGCCACACAGTGTGGCCCACACTTCAAACAAAAAGGCAACTCATCTGCATCAACTTCAACAACCGTCCGGTGGGCCACTTCAATTCGCACTTAAGAATGATATTCTGGTGGTCCACTTCAAATCGCACTTATGTGAATCCTCAAAGGAGAATTTGCGGCTCTGGACGCTCGCTCACAGACAGTCTCCAGTGTCAATAGCGAACATGGTCGTGGCTCGTGGTCGACAGGCTGCGCTCGTAGGCGGGCGCCTCCTCCAGCAGCGCCAGTCGCTCGTGGCCAAGTCGCTGCAGACGCGTTCGTTCTACACGGTGTTCGAGAAGTATCTGGAGGCGCACAAGCGCTACGGCTGGAAGGGCACGCTCTGGAAGCTCTACAACCCTGGCGACGTCAAGTTCGGGCGCTTTGTAGGCGAGGACGAGAACGGATTCAAGTACTACGAGGACCCGACGGAGCTGTACGGCCAGCACCGCTGGACCGAGTACAAGGTGGACTCGTGGGACGAGGTGGAGGGCACGCTCATCCCGCCCCAGTGGCACCTGTGGATGCACCACCTCACGGACTCGCTCCCGGGCGAGAGCGGCCAGGACCCCGCCAACTGGGAGAAGACGGAGACGGTCGCCCACTCGGACGCGCCCTTCGCCAACCACCTGGGCGACCACGTGCCCTACTACCCCAACAAGACGCTCTACCGCTCGCGCGGCTACAACGTCGGCAGTGTGGCCATCAAGGCGGACGAGCCCGACCAGTACTACCTGCAGCCTGGACACTTGCGTCGCACGCGCAAGCACACCCAGCACTTCTTCACGGACGTGGACTACAACAACCCAGAGAACTCGGACGAGAGTCACGCCGAGTCGCTGCGTCCTGCAGACGTGAACTAAGCAGAGAGAGAGGAGGAGGAAGAGAAGAGAGTGGAGACTCACTCCACTCACTCCACTCACTCAGCATGTAAGGCGACAAATGAACCAAAATGATGGAAAACTAAACAAGAGGAGGCTGCAGAGAACGTGAATAACGCAAGCTTTCTCTGCTTCATTCATTATGCTCGGCAGCGTCCGTCCAGCTCCTTTATCCTGCTTGACCTTCGTACCTCCATCCCAAAATCATTAACTAAGTAGAAGACGCGCTGCCGTCGCCACTTGACAACTACTACATCCACCCACCCACCCAGCGCACTGCTAAATACATACACCCGCGAGTCCTCCATCTCTCGTCGCTTTCGTCTAAATTGCGATCTCGCTGCAGCCGTCCTTAGCCTCTAGATTCAGCGCGATGAGCGAACCAGAACGCGTCGTGTTGGCGCTGTCTGAGGACTCCGTCGACGCGCGCTCGGACGAATGGTCTTCGCCGTAGTCGCTGTCGTCGGCGCTTGAAATCTGCTGCAGTAAGGGCATTGACGAGACGTACGCCGACCCACGCGCTGACGTGGCGACGCTGTCTCTGGTAGACGTCGAGGAGATCGACGACTCGGACAGGAATGAAGCAGTCGACATGGCGTGCGGGTCTTCCTCTGAACTTCGCGACGAAGCCGACATCTTCTCTCCTGACAAGTTCGGGATGGTGTCGTACACGGATCCCGTCCGCTTCCCACGGCCAGCCACGGGCGAGTCTGGTCCCATGCTCTCTTCCGATGCACGAACCACCGTCGGTGTCTGACGAGTCCGTGCCGGAGCCGGCGCCGCGCGCGTCGGAAGAGGAGCCAAGAAGCTGTGGTTGTCTGCGTCCGGTCCCATGCTAATGTTCATTCCGTTCTGGCTCGTAGCGCTCTGCGTGAAGTCTGCGTGCATCACCTGAGGCGACTGGTTGTGTGGGTCCATGTCCATCTTCCCATGTGCGTTGGTGGCCGTCACCAGCTCGGCGTATTCATCTGGAGCTGACAATTTGCGGCCACCAGGGGCACGCGACGGGTTCGAGTTGTCTCCTCGGCCGCTCGATTGGCCGTTGCCGATCAAACCTGTGAGGTGGAACGTCGTGCTGGCCGCCAGATTGGGTTGGTTGGCATTGCCGCTCTCCTCCGACTCGCGGTACTGGTACGAGTAGCTCGCCATCTTGCGGTTGCTGAACGTGGGGCTCACGCCTCCTCTCGTGTTGAACACGCTACTGTCCGTGCTGCTGGCCACGCTGGCGCTGAATTGGTTGCTCGCAGCGCTGGACCGCGTCGACGACGCGTAGCTCATGTCGAACCCCTTGGAGAGGCCCAAGTCTCCCGGTGAGAGCTCGATGGACATCTCGGGCATCCCCAGCTCCTGTTCCTTCTTGAATCCTCGGTCCGCAGGGACCGTCAGACACGTGGCCCCCGCAGGAGGCGAGTCCAAGGACTCGCGTGTCTTCTGGGCGCGTTTCCTCCTCGAGCGCAGGAACAACAACGCGGCGACGACGAGCGCCAAGACGCCGATCGCGATGCCGATAGATAGGCCTGCGCCGCCGCCGCCTCCGTCGTCACTCCCATCGCTCGTGGCTCCTGTCGCCGTCTCGGGGGTCGAATCTGAGGTCGTCGCTGGACTGGCAGTGGTCGGACTCGTCGTGGCCGGCGACGGAGCTTTAGTAGCCGGGGAAGAAGCTTTAGCGTCATTGGACGCCGAGGTGGAGGCGGCCGAAGCAGAGGATGAAGCAGAAGCGGGGGATGACGCTGCTGAGCCTGTGGACTCCGACGTCGAGTCGGTCGTGGACGGCGAGGAGCCTGAGGTGACAGAGTTGAGGAGACTGTTGACCAGGTCGTCGGTGGACACGTCGGACACCGTCCTCATAGCTGAGTAATGGGGGGTTGGTTAGCTAGTTAGGATAGTATCCCTGGAGCCTACGCTACTACTGGTCCTGTTCCTTCCGCTGCCCTCCCTGTTCCTTAGCTTTGAGTTGCCCTGATCGCCAATGACGCCCAATACCTCGAACGAAAGGAGTCAGTGCCGACCTCTACCAGAGCTCTTTGCCGATCTGGCGCATACTGGGGGCAAGTAGTTTCGGCCGTTACAACGATCGAGGTGATTGACAAAGACAAGGCTGGGGCAACCGACACCGATTGCCGGATGCACCAGCCCCGGTGCCTAAGTTGTTTTGCCGGAACCATGCGATTAGACATCTAGCGACGCGACGGCAGTCAACTGACTCACAGTGGTCTCACGAAAAGGAGGCGGCGGCAACACACATGGTAGCCATGTCATGGCCAGGAAAGCGTCGTCTGGCTGTTTGTTGTTGTGTGCCTGCGTCAACGTGATTGACTCGCGTGGTTGCCCTCGCCTTAGACCAGAAACAGAGAAGGGCAATTGCCAGTCGAACGCCATGACGAACTTCCATATCCGTCGTGAATATCCATCCAGCGACGTGCAAAGCAAACGGCAATTCTAAACACGAACGCTGTCCTTCCTATTAATAGGTGTGCCTAGGGTGACATCCAAGCCGCGATACAATTCAACTCGAATTCGAATAGCTACCTGCATGTATTCTGAATAATACTTCGAAGTATAATACATGTACCGATTTTCTTTTGCTAAAGCATTACATGAGCATGTACCTAGGCAATCCAAGAACTACAGTCGTGCTATACACATCTACAGGACCCTTTTACAGCGATCTTGCAATCCTTAGCGTGGCTTTTGCAGTCGTTCATTTCTTGCAAATGAGTTCTCTCTCTTCAACGTACATGTAGAGATGCCCCGGGGTGTGCAGTATTAGTTGAGGCATGAGGATTCCTCAAGTTCCCATGTACGGGTGGAGCTGATCAGCAATGCTGAGTCGCTGACTCAGTCAGCGCCGACACTTTATCGCGAAAATATTGAAGCCGATCCAAAGCTCTACCACGCATACAAGTACACTTTAACGTCGTGCGTGACAAGCAAAATAAATTTATATTGAGTTCCGGTAGTAACGCTAAATGCCGACGGAAGCGCATACGCACTGCTCTCAGATCGCCCGGAAGTCCTTGAACTTGTTTTCGATGTCCTCCTTGAGCTCTGGGTCCACGGCGTTGCGCACTCCGATGAGCGCCTTTGCCACGGCCTCGGAGGCGCCGATCATGGGGCGCAGCACTGCCACGGGCACAGCGCGGATGACCGACCGCACGTATCCCTGCGAGCCCGTCTTCTTGTACTCGACGAGCGGCACGGCCACGATGGTCTTGGCGGCCACGTGCAACTCGCGCGCAAGCGAGTCGTAAGCCTGGACGAAGCCCTCCGCGGCGGTCGCTGGCTGCTGTGTCAGGTACTGGCGGCCACCGATGCCTCCACCCGTGTCCTGCGCGTTGCGGATACCGCCGCCGCCCATACGTCGCGAGTTGCGTGCGATCCGACTGCCAGCCTGTCGGTATTTGAGTTGCTTGCGGCGCAGCGCTGACGATGAGGACACCACGTCATCCGCGTGCTCCAGTAACGCCTGCGTGCCCTGAGCCACTTTGGAGGCTGTGTTCAGCGTCTCGATCGTCACTGACTTCAGGAAACTGGATGCACCCTTCTTGATGCCACGCACAAGCCGCCGGTCACGCCCGTAGTGCTCCATCGGGAGCAGGATCAAGTCTGCTGCGCCTGAGCCAATGTTTACGAATGGGCGTAGAGGAGGCATTGACACACTTGCAACGCACTTGTGGATCTGACGCCGCGAAATGTCCTGCACCCAGGACACCAGTACATGCTCGCCCAGCGCAACCCAGCCGTCCAGTCCGCTCATTTGCGCACGCCGAAGTACCAGTTCCATACCCTCGAGCACGAATAGATTGATCACCTCTAGGTAGTCACCGGCACGAAGCGCCGCGTAGTCGACGTGGTTAGGCCGGTAGTCGATTTTAATCTTGCACGGCTTGATGTCGATACTCTGGAAGAACCACGCGCCCAGGCTAACATGTGCCTCCGCTCCAGGTGCGTTATCACCAATTGGTTTCATCTCCATCCCGCCCTCGTGCATCGTTTTCTCGACTTCATCGTCCGTGTCATCCAGCATCGGGTCAATCTGCTGACGCGCTGGGCGCACCTTCGGCGCTGATGGTTCCTCAGTAGGCACAAACTGGCGCAGGAACTTCACGACCTCCTGGTCAAGGTTAATGCGCAGCGGCAGCAACCGGGCCTTGAGACGGTGTTCCTCACACAGGTTGGCTCCGGGTCGCACGGTAGTCAGCTGCAGTCGAACCATAGAGCTGCCGCTTTCGCGCGGGTGCGTCGCCTCAGACTTCCAGTAGCACACGATCTTGCGGATCTGCGATGTTGAAATGTAGTCTAGCAGCTCCACATCCCCCAGCGCCAGTACAGTGTGACACGCCAGCGACTGGGACTCAGCCTCATTGAACATATCCAGACGCAATTGGATCCGAGTCACCACCAACTCGAGCATTTCCTCCGTCTTGCGACCACACTTCTTTAACGAATGTTTTCGTGGTGCAGGCGTGCTGTCACTTGACGCAGCCCGCGTTGTCCTTGTTGCTGGGTCACGCTTTATAAAGGATGCAGTGGGTGCGCTTTTCGCGCTGGTAAACAAAGGCGAGCTGCCGTCGTTTCCAAAGAGGTCGCCCCCATCCGATGGGACATAATTGTCTAACAGGGCATCCAAAAGTTTCTCCTTCTTCGTTGTAGCACTGTCCGGTTGCTGCATACCCTCCCCAGCGTGCATATCCTTTGGAGGGTGGAGCCTTACAGCTTCGCTGGCATCGCGCGTCCAGTCGCACCCACCGAAGAACCGCATGCAAATATTGAAGTTACGCAGCAGTACGTGCTGTACGACGATTGGAGACGGCGCCTCCACTTTCCGAGCAGCATTTTCCCGTGCGATAGATCTAATAGCATCTTCGCATTCCTTTTCGCCGAATGATAGGGATGTTGCTGAGCCACCAATCGGTATTTCTACGTGATGCGGGTAAATTCGCGACGGTGGGCCAGTCATGGGGGGACCGCCATCATCAGACCGCTGGTCATCATAGAACCAGCGTGCCGTCGGCTGGTCCGGTGGAGAGACCGTCGGCATCCCAAACGACGATGAAGGAGCGCCCGGGTGGCTACTAGTTGATGAAAACGATGCTTGTCGTGTTGGAACAGCACGTGGAGACGAGGAGTTGTGCCTCTGCTCCTCTCTACTCAGTTGCTGATATGTAGGCCCACTCTGGTCTACATCGTTCTCTCCATCATCGTCGTCCATATCGTCGACTTCATGACCGCTGTTCGATTCCATGTCAAGTAGCCTGTTGAATCGCGACTGGAGATCGCTGTCGAGAGCAAAGTCTAGTTCGATCTCTTTGCCTTCGTCCTCGCCGGCATCGATAATCGACATGGACATGGCATTTGGAAAAACGTCGTTACTGTCTGCCCCGTCCGCTTCCTCTCCTCCTGACTCGACTGAAGTCTGATGGGCCATGCTTCTGTCCTCCAGGAGATCCATTCGGTGCGAAAATGACGATGCGGTCTCTTCTGTCTGTAGGTCACTAAGCTCCACCTCATCAAGCCTGTTCTGCATACCCCACCAATTCTTAGACGCAGCCGGAAACGCGCCCATTGGGAAATGATTCTCGTCAAAATCGTCATCATCGTCATCATCATCCAAATCGTACACATCATCGTTGCTGTAGCTCTCGTTTGCCTGTCCAACACTCGCGGGTGGGCTCATGGGTTGTACTGAAGATGAGACAGGAGGCTTCTCTTCCACTGCCTCAAACAAGGGGAAATCCTCGCCGGACGCTTCGCTCATGGCTGCGCCTTCTCCTTCGCCAACGATACTAGTGATTGCATCAGGCGCAAGCCATCGTGCAGCTTGCTCGTTGTAAAGCACTGCTGCTTTCTCAGGCGAAGAACCCATTCCCGTGGCTGAGGAAAACCAAGGGTCCTCTCCAGCTGTGACCACTTGTGAACGGTCATGGTTTGACTCGGGTCCCATTAAGAATGCTCCAGCAGACTCGCCCGCATCTCCGTCGAATGATCGTGTCTCGGAATAATAGTCTTCGATGACCAGCTCGTTAATACGAACGGGCTTCGCAGACTTCCATCTCTCCTCTTGTTGGTACCTTAATCGCAATTCCGACGCAGACAATTGGTCGTCGTGTTCAAGCCCATGAACCATTCGCTCCTTTTCCCTCTGAATAGAATCCATTCGTGTGCGCAGCAAGCGGGCTTCGGTATCAGTTGCAACGGTCTTTCCAGGGAAAATCTTTTTCCCACCACCGAAAGCGTCTTCATCGATCTGCTCCAGAATGTTAATAAAGTCTCGGCTGGAACCCCCATTGTCGTCAATGGAAAGCCGTTCACTTCGTACGCTGCTAATGCTGGAGAAGTCAGCCTGCGCACCTGATAATTCAGAAGAAGTGGTGCTAATCGACCGCAAACCGTTTGCAGGGGCGGGGCTCAAATTCGTGACAACTGAAACACTGGATGGATCACTCACTCCATCCAGGCCCACGTACGCAGTAGTGTCACGCGGCTCCTGTTCAATTGCGAGCTGATCGGTCCACGCCGAGAGCAACTCAATCAGTGTGTTAAAAGAATCAAAGCACGCATAAATATTGGCCGTGCCTAGATTCAATTCCACTGACAGCTCTGGTGACGCCGACGAAGACGAAGCTTTTTCCTTGAGTTGGCCACGTGAAGCAGATGCAACCTCAAGTGCAGAAGGTGGCACTAACACGCGTAGGAAAACATCCACAAAGTCCATCGTAACGATCTGCAAGAATCCAAACTTTTCCAAGAACGTAAGCAAGGAAGGGTACTCTGCGTCCAGACTACCACCACCACCTCCTGCATACGTATCCGCAAACTTGAGCGCCTTCTTCTTCGAGGTTTTGGAGTTGCCACGGAGGAAAAGGTCATTGCCCAGAATAACGTCGTCAATCTCTTCGTAGCCCGCACGTGATTGTGTCAGGAAGAGCTCCAAGTCACCCACGGAAATTTTGTATCCCTGCATGACAGCACCGGTGACGACATTCGAAGACACGCTGACCTTGCCAAGCACTAGAATCACACGTGATGGCAGTGTCAGTGGCGCATAATCGACTGTTACGTCGTAGAAATTGACGAAAAGCTTCGTGAACACTGTTTTAGGGGCCGTTGCCAGCGGCACGGCATCGTAGCTGCCTCCGCCCTTAATAGATCCAAAGAGCTTGGTACTCTCCTCATCTGACATGCTCGCCGAGTCCAGCGGGATAATTGGGATTGGGTATTCCATCAATACCATATCCAGCATTTGAAACAGCCATTTCGAGCGTACGTCGTAGCGTAAACTGAGGTGCGAGAGGTGCAGCTCTACTTTCATCTCGCGCATCTCGTTGGTCTGGTCAGCGATGTCGACACCCATAAACAGTATGGGGGCCTTTGATACTCCAAAAGGTGTCCTGTAGATAATTGGCACAACAGCGTTTGTGCGGCCATCTTCTTCCAGCAAAGTAGTGTTTTGGGCTAGCACGTGGACACGAGAAACTAATTGTCCCATCCACTGAGACACCTGGAAGACCTTCAGAGTTTGGAACGCGAAGTGATACGTGAACAGAACCTTGTCAGACTCAGGCTGATCAATTTTTTTTTCTTCAGTCTCGTGCATTCCAGCCGGGATTGGAGCTTGAGCAGACGGTGGTGAAGGCAATGAAACGTAGTCACATATGCGGACAGTTCCTTCACCTAGAGTGAGGTTCATGCTCATGTAGCTGGGCATTAATCGATTCCGAAGCGCAGCCGCAGTGAGCATCTGGTTGTAGCTGTCGACATCAATAGGATTAATCATCAAGAGCGCGTCAAATAGCACCATCAGTCGGTCCATCGAAGACTTAAACAAAACTGCGTTAGCACGGGGCAGCCCGATTTCCACGGAATAGAGTGAGGCCGCTGCTGCAGCACTTTCGTAAGACTCTGTACGTCCCAAAGCATCCAGGTTCCATCCGTTCAATCCCACTCTTCCACCGTCGTTATCATCGCCGCTAACGTCGTCAGGTGAGCTGCCAACTGACGCGCCATCGGGGCTTTGGCTAGCATCTTGAGATAGGTTCTGCTTACTAGCGATGGCATCTTTCATTTCTTCACGCGATGGCGCTTGAAGGCGCAAACGGAGAGTGCAAACGTCTCCTGAGCGTTCGTCACTGCAGGCGGTGATGAGGACGGATTTTTCCAGGCAGGAACTGCGCTGGTTACCATTTTCTGGAGTCAGCAATGACACTTTCACATTGTCGAAAGAAGCATCAAACTCCGCCAACCACGGAAGCGAGCCTCCCTTTCTGTACTGGGGCGGCATCGGTACACCTGCTTCAGCGGCCTCATCGCCCTCGCCACCAGCGCGCGGTGAATACGACGCTACCTTCACACCCTCTAAAAACATCAGCAGTCTATCTTCGCAGAGCCCCCGCTTTGACGATGAGCCAAAGCGAATCAGGTCGCTGTTGACCATAGGAAACCGCAGCGTCACCTGCACGCATTCCGTTGTCATGTCAAGCGTTTTTGTAAACTCCTTGGCATCTTTTCCTGAAACCGCCGCTGGCGCCGCTTTTCGCTTTGAGGCCGACGTATCTTCTTCCAGAAGTGCTAATAAGCGATGCGCTCTATCTAACAGATACATATCCCATTCTACGAGGACCGGTTGAACATTTACTCGCACACCAAGAGATGCGATCGCTGCTGTTGTGCCGTCCTCCGATTCAGGCTCAAAATCAATTCGCACTCGGGCTGACAGATTTGCTGACAAATTCACTCTTCGGCCAGAAACTGGAGAAGTGTCAACACATTCCAGAACGCATGTAGAAAGCATTGCTGCTTCGTCCTCTTCAGCGTCTAATGACATTCGAGGAAGCGTCTTCTCCGTAATCGTGAACTTTCCAATAGTGAACGCGAGTAATGAGTGCTGTGAATACGCCAAGCTTGAGAAAATAATATCCTTGAAAGAAAGTTCCAAACGCTCGAGGCCATCTGCCGACGGTAAGAATTTTGTTGGTCTGACAGGGGCACGAAGAAAACGGCTGTCAGTCATTGAACCTTCATCCTCTTGCTCACTCAGCGAGTCCTCGTTTCTTCCATCTTCTTCTTCATCGTCGTCGGGAAGGTCATCGTACAGGAGAACACATTCGCACTCAAGCAAATGAACCTTTACCCGTGACTGCACTCGGCGCGCCGCTCGGTTCTGGGCTGCTGTTGTCGACCACGATAACTGACTTCGGTCGTCATGCTTTTCGTTCTCGTCGAAGCCATACCGCGCCGACGCATACATAGATTGGCCCAGCACACTCGAGCTTTCAAGCGATGCACCCGGTGCAATCGAGCTAGCGAGCCCCGATTCACACTCGAAAAACCCGTCATCCTCGTCTTCTAGGTCTGACAAACCAATGCTTTCGACACTTTCTGCTGCAGACAACTTCCGCGCCTTAAAAGATAGTTTCCCCTCTGTAGGCGTCGTGCCCCCTTCGGTTGAGTTTCTACTGCGCTGCGCATTTTGAAGTTCATCCTGCGTCTGTCGATACTGGAGGAGCAATTGTTCAATGCGCTGAAACCCCTTAAACGACAAGCTGAGCGCTCCTCCATCTCCGTCAGCCTCACCATCATCACTCCCCGTCATCCAACCAGGTCGATCATCACAGATAGACTGGAACATCGCTGTGGACGTATATCGATCTTCAAAATGGTGCGCATTAAACTTAGCGGGGTCCGTCGAAAATGCATCCACAATCTTCTCTAGTTCCGGGAAATACTGGGGCTGCAACACGATCCGGATCGAGTGGAAGAACACGTCTGCGTCCATTGCTGGCGCCTCTAATGCTTCGTAATGGGACAGCTTCACCTGAATGTAGCACTGCTTGCTCGGGTCGCTAGCCAAGAACGGATGCAGCACCATGTCGCTGTATTCTGTGCGGCGGCGGTCATTCCATCGGTCTTCTTCGCCTTCTTCCTCGCTGCTCAAGTGCAAATCCATACTGACACCGCGGAACTTGATCCCCTTCTGTGAAATACCAAACAGCGTACTCGCCGCCATCCCGCCACCCATCGTCTGCGAGCCGTACATGCCTGCCTGATGGTCCAAACTGCTTCGTCCGTAGACACTCTGCACTTCCGACGCCGACTCGTCGGTAAACTGTGCCCACTGCAGTTTACACAGCAACGCGACGTCTCGTCCGTTGTGCTGTTCTCCCGTCTCCAACCGCAGGCAAATGTTCGACAACGTGACTTTGATCTTGGACGTCACCTGTTCGATCCAACTGGCCACAAAGTCGAGTCCTTCCTGTGAGATCTCGTCCACTGGCTCGGGTGTCATCACCTTCTTCTGCTCTTCACTCCTCTCCTCCTGCTCCTGCTCGGCTGCATCAGCATCTGCAGCTCCCGCGTCGCTCGGTCTTGTCTGCTGCGTCTCGTCCTTGTCCAGTGCCACCAGTACGATCTCAATGTCGTCGATCTCCACCAAGCAGCTCTCGCTCATGATGTTGGCGTACGAGATGGCTACACGCACCGAGCCCAGGTAGCCCTTCTTGACCTTGAACGGCAGCCCCTGCGCCTCACAGAGCTCGGCATTCAGCACGTCGGCGTTCAGCAGCAAGTCGCAGAGCTCCAGGCGTCCGGAGCGCAGGTGCACGTCCAGCTGGTCCAGATCCAGCTCGTCCGCGGCCAGAAAGCGGCCGATCATGCGCTTGAGCACGAACTTGTACAGCCGCTTGAGCGCCGGGTCCGTCAACTGCTTGAAGAACTGCATCCTCTTCTTCTTCGGAACTCGGAATAAAAAATATCAATTATTACTCGTTTTTAGGGTACACACGCGTCTTTTTAGCTTCAAGGTCGGAATTGAGGCCTTGGGACACGCGAAATAGCTCTAAAAATAAGCCACAAATAGACGCGTTAGAGCGGGGAAACCCAAGAAATACGGCGTTGGACGCAATAGATGCGGTGCCTGGGCCTCGGAGCAGCGGTGGATGCATGGAGGAGCCTTACCTGCTCGACGCTGTTGTCGGGAGCTTGATGCTGCGGCTGGTGGCGTGGAGAACGCGCTGCGGACGCCGCGTCTTGCCGTCTGCCGCCTCCTCCTCGAGGCCCGTTTTGGGTTGTTCTTTGAAGAATTCGGTGCGTCCTTTTCGACCAATGAGAAGCAGTGTTTCAGACCGGTATACCGATATAAGCGATGGGCCGCCCTACTCAACGATGCACTGGGCCTTAGTCGTTGAAGTTGCTTGTCCCATCCGGTGCAACAACGTAAACTGCAATGTGGATAGCAGTGAAGTAAGTATTTGCTATTGTCGTTGTTAGGGGAGAAGGACAAGAGCTTTCTGCTTATGAAAATTTCATGATAATTTAATTTTTTAACGGACTCAGAAATTATCAGATTGCCACTTCAACATGAGAGTGATGGTGTCTGCTTCGAGGCAACGCTGTCTGACTGCTTCTATTATTTCAAGTATTGAGCGGAAGCAGTCTTCGATCGTATCGAGACCAATGCCTTTGATAAGCCTTTCTTCGATATCATTACCCACGTGAAGCCATACGGCAGCATCCCACGGTTAATGCAGTACAATCTGTACTTGTACAGACGATCTGCAGCAAAGATGCCTCTGGTTTGTCGTCCGTCACCCTAGCACAACGAACGTTCCTCGTTTAGAATCGTTCGAGTCGTTTGGGATCGTGCTCCTGCTTCACGCACATCGTCTATTGCAGCCTCATGATCAAATTAAACAGTCAAGAGAATTCCAGGGAACCTTTTTTGATGGGACGAAGACATGGTCACGACCTTTCTTACGTAAAAAGCATGACTACAGGGATATCCAGCTCAGTTCGATCGTTGCCCCTCTTACGAGTTCGCTTTGGTCTTCAGCCCCGAGCTGGCCAGGAACGTGTCCAACGTGGCGTGGATCTCGTCGTGGTGCGGCAGCTTCTTCATGCGCTGCATCCAGGCTGAGAACTTGGGGTACTTGGAGAAGTCGAAAATGCCCATGAACTCGATCTGCACAAACTCGCAGTAGGCCGCCAAGTCCGCGACAGTGGGGTGGTCCGACTCGGCCACGAAGTCCTTGATCAGGAACTTCTCCATGAGCTCCGCCAACTTGGTGAGGAGAGCAGGCGTTTCCTTCACAAACACCGCCTCCTCGGGCGTGGCAACGTTCTGCTTGGTGTGCATCAACGGCACCAGTATCTTGGGCGTGATGAGGCGGGCGTTCGTGTGGTGCCAATGCAAGTACTGGTTCACCTTGGCGTGAGCCTGCGCGTCCGTCGGATACAAATCCGACCAGCCGAACTTCTCGGCCAAGTAGGGCATGATAGCATTGCCTTCAAACAGCGAAAAGTCTCCGTCCTGCAACACAGGGATGAGGCCGTTGGGGTTCAGCGCCAGGAACTCGGGCGACGTGAAGGTGGGGCTGCCAAAGTCCGTCAGCACCAGCGCGTGGTCCAAGTTCTTGAGACGCAGGAGCCACTCGGCCGCTCGACTCGGCTGGCTGATCAGGTTCGCGTAGAGCTTGATTGTCATCTCGGGGGGCTTGAGCGCTTGACGGTGAATTGAAAAATGAGGAAATCTTTCGACGGATATCGTCCAACCCACGGTTGGAGTGCGGGAGCGGGAGATGGCTACATTTTTGCATCAGTATGGCTACAGTTTCCACGTAAGTACGATTCGAATCATCTGCCTGGATCATCGCCATTCATCGCCACCCATGACGCTTCATCGGCCGGAGCTGCCCACGCGACTGCAATCGAACGCGTTCTGGTCTAACCCAAAGGCCGTCCCGCGGCTCGCAGTTCTGCTGCTCAATGCGTCGCACGCCTCGTGGCGCGTCACGAAGAGCAGTGTCGGGCTGCACAGCTCCGAGCTGTTCTGGAACTTGTGGAGCCATGCACAGCTAACGGTGTGCGCCGACGGCGGCGCCAACCGCCTGTACGACCGCAGTGTGGAGCTTGAGGCGCAGGATCTCGTGACACCCCACTACATCAAGGGCGACTTGGACTCGTTGCGCGACGACGTCCGCGAGTTCTTCACTGCCAAGGGGACGACAGTGTTGAAGGATCCGGATCAGTACTCGAACGACATGGACAAGTGTTTGCAACTGATCCACCAATTGCAGGAGGAGCACTGCAAGAAGGAAGACACGGACGACCGGTTCTCCGTCATGATCTTTGGGGCTATGGGTGGACGTTTTGACCAGGAGATGCAGAACATCAACGCGCTGTTCAGGTGGAGAGACAAGTTCCAGCAGATGGTATTGATGTCGGATGAGACGACGGCCAGGCTGCTGATGCCTGAGGCTCGGCATGTGATCACACCTAACTTCCACTTTGAGACGCGCACGTGCGGCTTGATTCCGGTGGCGGGGACATGCAAGGAGATGACGACCTCGGGGTTGAAGTGGAATCTGAGTCCGGGAATGGAGACAGGATTTGGTGGACTCATTAGCAGTTCTAACCACGTGGACGACGCGAGCGAACAGGTGGAGGTGGTGGCATCACACCCGCTCATTTGGACTACGGAGCTCAAGAAGTAGTTTGAGAGTTATGGCGGTTCGAGTATAGTGCGTGTAAAGTCGCGTCCAGCACTGCCTACAGCGTTGGCAGAACTTCGGCGTCGTGGTTTGCGGACAACCTTATGGATACCGAAGGCTCTGCAGACTCGGAATATTAATAACGTTATATTTTGTTTGCTTTTACATCGTAAAGTATGGGAGAAAGCTGCGAAACGTAGTGACGCGATCCCATTCAGGTGCTGTCGGCGGAGCAGGTTGAGTTACACAATGCATACCCCAAGTTAGTGCGATATCCTTGATTACAGTTAACCACCTATTTTCGCGAAAAAATCGGCATTTCTGCACAGAAAAAATGCTGCTGCAAATGATTGGAGCGGGCGAAACGCCCGCTTCCTCTGCCTGCCAACATTGCCATTTCGACTTTGGCGGCGCTTCCGACAAGAACCTCCCGTGACACACCAACTTCATGAGTTTATTCTATCGACGAGAATGCAATGATGATCCAACTTTTTAATTTTCAGACTAGAGTTTCTGAATCCAGGGGGTAGTAGCCCTGGTTGTTGAGAATTTTACTCCGAGCATTCCCACTATAATCAGTTGATACATGTTGATAGATTTGTAAACGACAGGAGGAAAGGAGTGATGAGTTTATATTCTGTCAACCATCTTTCGGGGCTGATATTCCAAGTATTTGATGCATAACTAGAAATACTGACCTTTCCTCCATCAATACCATTGCATCTTCATACTACATGTAGTAGTAATTCGTAGTACTACGAACGAACGGTCTTGCATCCAGTTGGACTGTGGCTAGTGTCTTTAATGTACACGTCCGTCGTCTAACTGCTTCAGCACGGCAGATCCTCCGCCTTCTGCACGTTGACGCGGTCGAGACGACAGCAGCCGAGTACTTGCTCAGGCAGCTCCTCCTCTGCTTCTCCCTGGATCACGAAGGCGACGTCGATCACCAGGCGCGACGTCTTGTCGATGAGGGAGTGAATGCCCCGACGTGCAATGTACGAGAAGGCGTGGACGTCCACGACGATCTCGGTACTGCCGTCGCGGAAGTGGTAGATGCGGTGCTGAGGTCGCGTGAGCACGGGCGTCGCGTTGTGGCTCACCAGAAGCTTCTTGCCCATGCCGGTGATGCCGCACTCGTCTTGGTTGGTCACTTGCGCGATGACTTTGAAGCGATCGGTCAGTGACGTGTCGTGGCCGGCCTCCAAGAACCGCTTGAGTAGCTTGAGCGTCGTTGTCGTGGGGTTCTTCAACTCCTGCAATGACGCACATGACAACAATTAGTTAGTTGTCAGACTTCGGTTGGAGCTCCTTCAGCGTTGAAGTGGACTAACCTCGAAGATTTCGTCTGGGATCTTCCAGTAGAGAGCCAAGCTGTAGCCTGGTCCATCGTATGAGCCATCTCCCCACACACTCGGCCCGTACGACGGAAGCTGTAGACAGACACAGCACGTTAAACCAATCATTGTCAAAATCCGCCCTGTCCTAGCACATGGCAAGTGAGCACCACTTTACCTGAGCGTTGATGATGAAGAGCCGACTGTTCTCATGCTCCGGTGGAAACTCGACGCGCTGGGAGATCAGATCCAACTTGCTGTCGGTTCGAACTAAGTCAGCGCCGATAAACTCGAAGAGCGCTGGCTTCGAAGGCTACAAGTGCAAACACGTTAGGTCAGTAGAACAGCAGGAAGCGCAGAGAGATCACTTGGAGCTTGGTGCCGAGTCGTACCTCTTTCTTCCGCGACTTCTTGTAGTCGGAGCTCCGAACTGCAAAGGTTTCGGCTCGTGTTGTCGTCCATGAATGCTCCACGTTGCTAGACCGCCCGTTTGCTTGCATCTCGCATTGAGTCATGGTACTGCCCATAGGAAACTTCACAAAACTTCGCTTGCCAGAGCCACTGGAGCGCTGATGTGGCACATCGCTGGATCCGTCCACACGGTTGCCATCGTTATCTCCTCGATCTGGACCCGCTGGACTAGACACCTTGTGCATGCAACAGTTTGCTGGATCACTACACTGCGCGATGTCCGTGCCAAGTAGGGCATTGTCGATGCTGCCGTTCGAGTCCACGTAGCCTCCCATACTTCCATGACGCGGACGATGTAGTGGCCTTGGGTTGTACACGCTCAGCACAAACATGCCCGACACGGCGATACAGACAGCCACCTTCCACAGCACGTGCTCGCTAGCGAGGCAACGGATTGCCACAATGTTCAGCATGAAGCCGACAATGAGGCACTGCTTGGTTCCATCAACACGAACGTGAAGATGCCAGCACGAAGCGTCAGGCACCCCACTATCGAGTCCTGACGAGAACTGCGTTACGATGCGAGGCGGGATTTTCCTCTTTGCGTTCGACGGTGGGGTAGCATCGTTCGGTACTTGGGAAATTTGACCTTCAGCTGTGCCATGACGACCGGGAGAGACTCGCCCGAGAGTTGGGGGTGGCGAGTCGTGGCCACTATCAGCCGCTGCATCAGGACCACCTTCCGAATCACGTGCCTGCTCTGCTTCGGTCTCCATTTGCTTTTGAAGTAGACGCTGCCGGTAGAGCTGCTGATGTGAAAGTACAGGCGCTCCATCGTTAGCTTTCCCATTTTGCGAGTCCTTCCGGTTAATGGCCTCCGCTATCGCAGATGTCCAGAGATCAAAATCTGTCTCCGTGTCCGCGCACAACTAGAGATGACAAAGAAGCATGTCACAGTAGTCTATTGTCAGTCTCACACACCCATGGACAACAAGGCAATTCCTTCACATACCTTGTATTGGACGCCGCGTTTCGAGTCAATATCGTGCAGAGACAACGTTGATACCTGGAAGAAATAGCGTGTCGGTGCATTCCTCGCTAGAGTCTTCTCGAAAAGCAACGACACGCTGTCCATGTTGAGATCCAGGGCACCGCGATACCATGGATGGGCCTCGTTCAGGTACAGCAGAGTTTGTTGCTGCTCCTGCGTCGGGTCTTGCTCTTGCTGTTTGCCAGGGTTAGACGGCTCCTCGATAGTTGTGGCACTTCGCACGGCTGATGCTGATTCTTTTGCTTCCACAGACGATCCACTTAAGCGCTCAGCACTGTCATTATTGTCGTTCTCGCCGATGCTAGTACCGGGGGCTGATACAACGTTCGTCGGCGACCCAAACGATTGTCTTTTCGTCTCGGTACATTGACTGCTTGAGGCAGCAGTCGCACCTTTTCCAGCCGGGACGGGAGAATCCGCCATGTGAACGATGTTGCCGTGGGTCGATGACGTTGGCATGTGGTTGGCGGGGTTGTGTCTGTAATAGGAGAGCACGCCGCGCTGGCGATCAAGCACGAACCACCTTCGGTGCCACGACCGCTTCTTACCCCACTTGCTGTCGCTGATCTTGTGCAGGTAGCCACAAACGTACTTTTTCGTACTTTGAGACTCTGACGAGAACGAGTAACCCGCAGACAAGACTGCTGCTGGGTCATCGTTGTGATGGTCACCAGTATGGGGCTGGTTGTAACCCTGGGACTTGCCGACATGCAGGATGCTTCGGCCCACGTGACCAACTCTGGAAATACCGCCACCTACAGCTTTGCCCATGTATCTCCCCATCTTTTGAACGCCACGTGATCGTGAGCCTCCAGATCGACCCTGACCTCGCCGCGATGGTGCTGCTGAGTCATGAGGCGGGTAGAAGGGGTCCCGAACAGATACTGGTAACGACGCCGCATCTGTGCGTTGTCCGCCTTGACTACTTACGTCACTCGTGCGTTCACTGGTATCGTCCTGCACCACCGCGCCAGCCTCTTTCAAAATGCTTGTCAGTTCATCCTGCCCGTTCATCGAAGTGGTGCTATCGCGAAATGAGCTCTGAGACATCTCCATCTCTGTGAGCTGGTCGGAATCGTAAAGCCCGTCCGAGTCTTCATCGCCACTATCTTCGCCGCCGATGAAGTCAAATGAACTGAATGGGTTCCTGTTTGGGTCATTTCGGCACGACGGGCTGTTGTTCAAAGGATGCCTGAAAATGACGTACTCGCTTTGTTAGTAAATGCCAAAAAAAGTCTAAAAACCGAAAGGATCATGCAACTTACGAGCTGGACAGGAACTCATCACTATTGCGGATAGATCCTAGTGGACTTCCTGGCAGCGGAGATGGAGGGAGATGAATGGCAAGAAACTATAACATCGAGGCACGAAACAGCCCAACATGAGATCAACCCAACCAGCACAATTTTCCAAAATGTACTCACCTCCATTACGTCTGGATATTGGCGCACCCACGTTATAAACTGGGAGTTTGACAACAGTCCCGCCATGGGAATCATACACTCTTCAAACGCAGCGTAGAGCTGTTTTGGCAATGGCATGTACTCCTCCAGGTAGTTGAGCAGATAGAGGTAATCCTTCTCCGCAATGAAGCCCTCTCCATTGTTGCTAAAACCGACAACCACGTCGCACAGTTAGTCAGTCGACCCCATCCTTATGTCATCCTACACCAAAAGCCCCAAAAGAGCAGCGCGACGTACTTCTCTCCAGAGAAAATGATGTTGTACATGGTGAAGATGTAGCTGATACGGTCCTCTGTGTTACCTCTGTTCGTCGCATTACAACATCAACAAACAACGTAAAGATAAAATCAGTGCCGGTATCTTATCTTCAGTAGCGACAAGTATAATAAGTCAACCACCAACTATCTCCACGTACTCGTAGAACAATGCCAAGATGCAGACAAAAGCCTCCTTGGGGATCGAGTCTCCCGGGACTTCCTCGAAGCACTGCATCGTAGTGTCTACAACAATATCCACGACACCAATTAAATACCAACACAATTGCATGCTATCTCCAAATAGCAAGAGGTGCAGCTCACCCCCGAAGAGTCCCCGGAGCAGCTTGGACGACAGTAGTCCCTCCTTCTTGGCCACGTAATGCTGCTCCTCGTCTTCCACAGCATCGCCCTGCAATAGCCAGCACAGTCGACTCGGTTAAGTAATTATTAGCCGCTTGAATTAACCCCTTATTATGCCTTTACACCTTGAACGTGAGCCACGCGACTGTGAACTCCCCGGCATTGACTGCACACGCAGATATATAACCAGGTTAAAGTGAGCAATTAACCCTCGTTGAAGGAGATTTCTATTAGTCCTTCACTGAAGAGCTAGAGATGCAGCGAAACCCAAACTAGTGCCACGTACACGGACGATAGAGCCGACGCTGCGTGGAGGCCGACGCGCCCATGACGACGACTGTTACAAACTGGGCCGAAATGAGCTCAAGTACGTTGCGCGTTGTGTATTCATACATCAATAGATGTGTTGAACATGAAGAATCAAATAGGTACACTCCATACAAAGATCCAATTTATTAGTATACTTTATAAGTACACATAAGTATACATATCATGTTTTGACGTTCCTGCGATGGAGCTGCAAACTACAGTGCGACGCGGTGCAGCGTTCGGCTGCCAACACGAACTTGAGGCAAAATTCTGCTGGATGAGCCGAAGCGGCTTCGTTCAATTGCACGCTGCAATTTCAGTCGGCAACGAGCTCGAAGGAGGTTCAGTAGCAGCGGATTGACAATTGCATGATCGATTTCTGCTTCTTGTTCGTGGTTCTTCTTGTTGAAGCGGATGCCGTTGTGGAGCAGATGCTGAGGCACAGAGAATTCCTGCAGCGCCAATTCCATCTGCTCCTGGGGCCTGTGAGCCAGATGCAACAACGTCAGAAAGAGAGAGACTGACATAATGGACAGGATGGGGCTACGTACATGTACACGAGAGCTGTGGTTTGCAGCAGGTAGAGTGGACACATGGTGAGGCAGTTCTCCTGCTCGCACCACTCGTCGTCTCCAGCGACGTCGCCGTCCACCAAGATGTCGTACACGCACGGGTAGCACAGCAACATGCCAGCCAACGCGGTTGCATTCAGTGAGGACGGCCTCGTCCACTCCAGCACTCGAACACGAGAGCTCGTCGACGTGAGGAGGTGTCTGCAAACTGTGACGGTCCACTCAGCGAACGCTTTCAACCTCGACGTTCCGGCCTCTGAGTTGCTGCTGATGAGTCTAGGCACAGGGAGGCTGGCGCTGACGTCCACGTACATGTCAGTCGCCAGCTCCGCCATTTTCTCGCGCATGAAAGCGTCCACGTTCACGAAGAAGACGTTCCCGTCCAGCTGCACCGCGCGCACGCGACTCGATACGAACCATTGATGACACGACTCCTTCTTGTCTGTTAAGCAGTCCAGCAAGAGTTCAGCCAGCTCCGTCGTCAACGCGCAGCAGTCCACCAGACACGACGGTCGCAACCCCGACGCCACGAGCAGCAGGTCTCGGAGCAGCACGCGCACTTGACCCGCACTCAGCCTCACCCTCGTCCTCCTAATGCGGACATCACCTCCTCTCGCCAATCGAGCATGGAGACGTTGTGTCTGAGCGTGGAGCTCCGCATCCGTCGGCCACGAAGCGTGTCCAGTGTTTTGAGACCTCCCCGCTGAGTGATACAACCACCACGAGACTCTGGACAAGTTGCACTGGTCCGACAACTCCACGAACGCTCGGATCTCCCTCTGGAAGCCCAGCAATACGCCCAACGCCCTGGAGTCAGCCGGGTAACAGCTCATACCAACAGACCACCAACGGCCCTCTATTCGGGTCAAAAATTAGAGCAGTACCGTAGACATCAACGAAGCATGCGTGGCAGCCCCGTCTCTGCTGAAGTGTACCATGTACCAGACATTGCAGTTGGGGCACAATCAGGAGACTCCTCCGTCCAGTTTTCACATCCCTACGCCAGGTCCCTACTTCCTGTCCTGCGTTTCACTCGTCAATTCTCCTCGCGTCGACGATGGCACCTCCGGCAGTGAAGGAGGCACCGAAAGGCAAGGTGCGGGTCCAGCTCCGCGGCTTCGAGCGGGTGTACACTGCTGTGGACGAATCGTCGACCAAAGTGGCCCATGTGATGGTTGTCAAGGGCTCAGTGGCAACGCTGGCGCGCTACCTGCCGACTGCGCTCATGCACACCTTCAATTTACACCCGAGAATGCGGTCGCTGCTGGTGATGGGCGACTTCCACGAGGCGGAGATCCACCCACTGACGATGTTGCAACTCGTCGGTTGGTGCGCGTGCGACCGACGGATGAGGCGGAAGAGGAGGCGGGTGTGTGGAAACTTCACGTCCAGGAAGAGTGTGAGCGAACGGCTACGAAGAATTCGCCTCGTTCCTCGAGGTTTGGACCGATGAACAGAACGACATGGCGAGGCTTTTCCTGTTTTCCGACCACTACATGTGCGACGGCACTTCTGGTATGACGATCCTCAATGACACGCTCACACGGGTGGCCTTGCTCGCCAGACAGACAGACATCGAACCCACGCAGTACCCTGTTCGTGCTTCGCCTTACAATCTCTGGCTGGACAATTACACGTTCACGACACCACTCACCAAGATGACTGTGAAGCTGCTGGCACCTGTGATTAAGAACGTCCTTACGTCTCACACGAAGCCGCTGCTACCAGCACGCTCGGACCAGGCAGATATGGTGTACCCCTTCAAGAACAGCCCGAGCTACGCGCTGTTTGAGTCTGGATCTCCAGAGAACGTGAAGAAGGTGCTTGCGCGTTGCAAACAGGAGGGAGTCACGTACTCGGGTGCGCTCACTGCTGCCGTTATCGTGGCTTTCAACTATGCCTCCCAGAAACACCATTCGGTGGCGCCCACCGAGAGCTTCAAGGTTACTCTTACCATGAGCACAAATCTGCGCATCCGTTTCCCGACACCCGTGCCTGAAGACGTCGTCGGTACCTACGCGTCTTTAGTGCCTTTGGACAGCGTGAACAGCCCTGGCACTGTGTTCGCCACGGCCAAGTTCTGGGATGTAGCTCGTTCCTGCAAACAGGACATCAAGGCGGGTCTGAAATCTCCTGTAGTGACCTTCACCGTCATCTTCATGGACCAGAACTTCAACTCTGCGTCTGTGCCCACCGCCTTCTCCAAGCACGCGATCAAGAGTTCGTGCAGTGGAGATGTCAACATCTCCAACATCGGCCGCTACCCGTACCCAACCACGCATACACTTGGGGATGCAGGCGAATTCTCCGTCGAAGCGCTGTTCCTGTATGAGTATGAGTCTGTGCCGTTCTTCTCGATGGGGACCCTGATGTACGTGTCGACGGTCAAGACCTTCAACTACTCCATGCTACACAAGTTCAAGGACGAAGACGCCAAGCGGTTGTTCAAGGCCTATGTGGCCTTCGGCGAGTATATCGGCGACGTTGAACAAAATGCTACTATGGCTGACGTGCTAGGCCAAGTTAAGGCGTTCTTGGAGTAGAGTCAGCTATTCGCAGCAGTAACTAACACCAGCGCAACTATCGCTTGCAATTACTCGTCAAAAGAGTTTGAATTCGTGGATGAAGGAGTGATCGCGCTAAGCTTAACATCTAGCCGAAGTTGTGGCAAGTTGTGAATCGAAGACTCGAAAAGACGGACTCAAGCAGCAGTGATTCCGTCGTCAAAGCTACGTGGAGTCGTGTCCTGTATAGTGTAGTGTAGCCTGACACAATTTACCACATCCAGACATTTTCTTTCCGTGCAATGCGGCCGACACCTTCACAGAGCTCGACAATGACAGCAAAACGCTTCCTCGACAACTTTCTCGCATTTGTGTACTACGGAGTAAACGAAGGAGTCTAAAGTACTAATGAAGAACGGCGCAGAAGACGCGAGAAGTGGAACACATGCACAGGATTTCGACAATAAGGATTCCGCTAAGGATTCCGCTATCGTCGGGTGCCCAGTTGAAGAGTGCCAACAGCTCACGGCTACACCCAGCCACACCTTTTGGCTCTGCCCTGGGGCCATCGCACTGTGGACAGTATTCTACGCGTCAGGGGAGGCTATTGGGCTGCCACCACCCGAAGATCGTGACAAGGCGACATTTCAGCTCGAGCTCAGCGCAGTTCCTTTGGGGGTTTGGACTCTACTCGAGGAGCTCCATTAACAGGAAACAGAACAGTTCCAGAATGATGTCAGGAGCATGGTGTTCGACATTCTCAACCAATGCTGGAGACTTGGCGTAATTGCCACGCTACAGGCGATATGGAAACGA
>LGSN01000518.1:0-30160 GCA_001314375.1 Phytophthora podocarpi | reverse complement strand
CATCGTCTCTCGCAGCTTTCGAAGCACACCCAACTCTGCTGCTGACAACGTAGCCCGCCGGGCGCTGGAGCCGGTGAGATCGCCATTCTTCCAGCACAGCTTGCCACACGCACTGCCCGTCGACAGAAACGAGCGCATCTTTGCCGCCACCAGCGATACATGCGACGCATTAACGTACTCGGATGGATCAGCCATCGTCTGGTGTCGTCGTCGTCGTCGTCGTCGTCGTCGTCGTCGTCGCCGCCGCCGTTGCTGAGGCGCGCTACCATCGTCGCTCATGTCTACATCACTCTCGGCGCCGCTTCTGTTCTGCTGCACATTGCTCGCACTTGGCACAGGTTCCTTCTGGTGTGTACTGCTTCCAGGTGCAGCATCCGCGAGTCTCGCCTCTCCTGTCAACTCGCTGCCCAGACAAACCACGTCCTCGTCCGAAGAAACCGAAGAATGAGCTATTTCGCTAGCGCGATCATCAGGTGGAGCAATGCGCGGCGCCAACCGAACACAAGGGTACACGGGATCCACACGCCTCGCCGGCAGCGGGTGGTCACCGCCGTGCTCGTGACATGCGTACCTATAGCACATCCGACAGAATGAGCCACAATACACATCCACCAGCTCGCTGTAGGAATCCGTCGCGCGCAAGCCCAGCGCTGCCATGCCCGCCGACGTGCTATCCACGAGACTGTCCACGATGCTCGACTCGAGGTTGCCGATCGGCGGCTGCAAGCGCCGGCTTAAGGCTTTCGCACGACTGGCCTTTGACAGTGACGACTGCTCCATCAAGTTAACGATGGCTGCGACGTCCGGATCCTCCGCACGCTCTCCATCGAGACCAAGCTTCTCCACCCGATTCAGTCTGGCACCCGCTCGCTGCCTCGAATCGTGCAGCTTCTTCAATTCGCTGTACGCGGTGTAAGCCTGGGAGAAGTCGAGCTCGCTCTTGAGCGCGTGAAACACCTGCTCCGAGTCGCCGAGACGACCAACCAGCAGCCGCAGCACGTACTCCGCCACCTCGTCGTCGGCCACGTGGCCGATCCGTAGCCCGTACTTCTTCGCCAACTCCCCGGCATTGTTCCCGCCGTCAGTTCCGCTCGGCCTCGCGCTGGCCGTGTAGCGTAGGATCGGGTCGTCCTCAACACGATAATTAGTTTGCAACCCAATGCTCGTCGTGTACTTCCGCAGCGGCTGAATCTCTTCTACGTGGTTGGTCTGGATCAGCGACGACATGGTCTTCTCTCGCACGAACCCGTCGCCACGACCGATCAGGAACGAGACGCTTCCGCCGCTCAGACTACACGTGTGTTTCACGGCCTTGAGTTGCTTCACGGCGTACTTCTCCACGGTGGAGCGAGGCAATAAATGCGACGTCATCACTTCAAGAACACGAGCGCAGCTACGTTAGCAAACTCACTCTTAATGAAAAGACGTACAGGTGCATCCATACCGTTGTGATCGTGAACAGTTCTCCTATACTTCTTCAGTGCCGCTTGGTATGCAGAAACCTTCTGACGAGCCTCTGACAGGATAGCTTGCACCTTTCTTCGATGACAGCGGCGAATGATGGGGAGGTGTGCCGTCACCAAGGAGCTCACTGAGCGAGTGACATCACTTTGAGGTTTGGCCACCTCGCTCGGGAACACAGACGAAATACACTGGGTCGGCTTGCCGAAGCTTTCCAGGATCGAGCAGTGACTTGCCAACGTATCTGTTTCGTCTGCACGAGCAATCGCAACAGCATCAGCAATTAGCAAACCACAAAATTGACAAAGCAGGATAACACATGACATGCAACTGAAAGGGTCCCGAGACGAACAGCCATACCATAGAATGTAAGCGGGTGGTCGCAATCCGATTCGAACGGCGCACTGTAGGCCTGGCCGCGTAGCGAAAGGATATTTGACGGGGCCTCATCGAAGAAAACGCCACGATACGATGTGGGGTGGAGCATCGCACTACGGGTACCCAGAGCAGGACTTCGCTCGACAACAGATGAGGGCTTCAGCTGTACCTTGGTTTGATCTTGCTGTCCATCGCTATGCTCTACTTCCTCCAAGTAAGCCGCGCTGTTTGAACCTGAGTGGTCGTCCACGTTACTCACGTCGCGACACGTCTTCCGCTTCTGGGCAACAGGTTTCGGGGAACGAGATCGATTTTGCGTCTGCTTACGTTGCGACCGGATCCACGCCAGTTCTCGCTCCTGAGCCTGCAGGTCATTGAGCGCCACCCGATCCGGATGCNTTCACGCGCATAGCTCGCTGATTGTGACGCAGTAGATGGCGTCGTCACGGATTTCCGCGATGGCAGTGCTCTCGGCGATGAGGCTGGCGACGACGACGACGATGACAACAACAACAGAGACAGCGATGCATTCTGTTTCCCTGTTGCGGTCTCCAACCCGCCGTTCATGACAATTTTCTTGTTCTTCAAGTTCTTCTTCGTCAACTGATCTCCGGGGACTCTGCCTCGCTTTTTGGCTCCGCCAGAAGATTCTCGTCGCATCTGCGGCAGCACTCGTTTGCGCTTGCCAGCACGTATTGCCGCCAACGCTTCGTTCGTCGATTTGTTATTTGCAACTGAAGAAGGTTGCGAACGATCTGCTACCTCAGTGTTCTTTGCGTGCTGCCCAGAAGCGTTGGCTGGGAGAGGCTTGCTTGTCCCCAGTACGCGATCATTCAGCACCAGCCGCTTCTTCACAGGCGTCCGTGTCAGCGTCTCACTACCAGACGACGTCAGCGAAGATAGTGAAAGTACTGACGACGAGCGCGACCGACCGCCGACGGACGACTCGGAAGAGCTGGAGGAAGAGGAAGACAACAGGTCCACGACCTCCGCCGGCTCTTGGCTCTTGGTTGGTGCTTGTGCTCTAGCAGAAGCTCGACGTCGACGCTCCACCTGCCGCCGATTGCCTGAACCTGTTTTCGCTGTAGACGTACTGCTTGGTCGCCGTGGCACCTGCGACCGAGTGGCAGTTCCAACCCCAGCACCACCAAAGCGACGACGACGGCGAGATCCAGAGCTAGAATCAGAACTAGAACTGGAGCTGGAGCTGGAGCTGCTGGACCTCGTTCTACACCGCGAAGCCTCCGCAGGTCGATGCGTCTCTCTACGTCTGTGCACGGTCTTCTGCCTGATGCTCGTCTCTCGATCCTTCCCGGTGGGTCGTGGTGCAGTCTGCCGCCGTTCAGCCCCGTTCTGCTGCAGCCTCTTGTCATGTTGCTGTCTTGTGAACTGTTTCCTCAGCTTCGTAGGCAGCAGCGGAGGCGCAGGGACCGCCTTCTTCTCCTTCCTTTTGGCTGAGCTGCGACTGCCGCCGGGCTCCTTCATCTCGAGAGCCGCAGCCATCGCCAGCGCCGCCTCCACCGCGTTCGCGTAGCCGACGGACTGTGCGCGCCTCCGCTGCACGGCCGGAGACGACGCGTCGCTGCTGTCGTCCAGCACGATCACCTCCGTCGCCGCGTCCATTCGCTCTTGGTTTGTTGGGAGGACGCCAAATGATCGAACCTCCAAATGATTGGATGAAAGGTGAACATTGAGCGGCATAAATCTGGCATATTGCGGTAATGCGAGAAGACTTCAACATGTCATGTAACGGGGTCGTCAAGTCCAGTCACAATTTCGTTGAGAAAGAAGTTGTCGCTGATGAATGCTCTCCGAGCCAACCGTGAGCAATGGACTGCAGCTACGTCGCTGGAGGAGACGTTTGAATCGGAGAATGAAGCATTAGTTTTTCAACTACGGTGGGTGGTAGTGGCATGCGCGACGTCGTTCCGTCAAGGGAACGAGTTGGTCGCGGGTTCAGAGCCTACGTCCTAGCCTCAGTGGCGTTGAAGCTCTCCTGGGCAACGCTGTTATGGTAGTTAGCAGTGATAGGGCTCGTGCATGCATCCGTACATGTACCTGTAGTTGTGTTGATGATCCGGCAATTTTCCAATGTCAAACACGTCGAAACTCGAGGTGTGTGCAAACTACATGTTAATAAAGCTTAGTAAGCTTAGTTCATGCTAATTGTCATCTTACTCGTTTTACGCCAGAGTGCAGCTACTGCAAGACATTGATTGAATACACTGAACAACCTGCTACGTGAGGACTTGGCGGGCGTGGAGAAATGCACGTACTAATACATGTACATGCAGCTGACACGTGAACAACGCCATTACCAAGATGTGGCCGTACGCAACGGTAGTTTTTGCGCGATACATGACAGAGGCGCTGGAAGTGGAGTTGATGTCACATCAATATCATGGAGTTGCCAGTGTTCTCACTCATAATCCGCACTGCTATTAATACCTACTCGACTGTTGCACGGCGTCACTTGTGGCCGAACAAAGTGTTGATTCCGTTCGTTCGTCAACGATCGGGGCATGCTGGAGATGGAGTCACTGGTTGCGAATCACCCTCTCGGAGTGCTTGTGATTTGTGGGCCTCGCGTAAGTGGGGGTGCCCAATCGTAAGCCTTTTCGAGGCGGTCAGGGGTCTACAGCTTCTGCCAGTACCGGTACTGGCCCGAGTACTGTCCGTGGTGATCGTGGATGTGCAGCGATCAACGGAAAACCACCGACACCATCGTGGCACCAGTACAACGCGCTCCCCGGTTCACCGACACATGGCTGCTCGAAGGCAATGTTTCCGCGGCCCCGTCACTCTCAGAGTTGGGCGGCGGGGGTTCTAAAAGCAAAGCAGTCTGCTTTGCTTAGCAGGGGAACTTGATGCAGCCGTCGCGGTTGCATTCAAAGAGATACGGTGAAAATAAAAGCGACTCACTTCACCAGTTCAGCCCATCACATCAACATCTTGATCAACGTATGCTCCTCGAGTAAGTGCGATTCGTCGACTGCTCTCTCTCTCTCTGAAAGCCTCAGTTGTCAATAAACCACGAAAAGCACCGACCCCGTTACTTGTCGCCCAACGATGAACTCGCTGTTGTTCCTGTACTTGAACCTGATCCGCGGCCCGCAGATCGTGGCCGCCCGCCGCGAGAAGGAGGAGAAGGAGAAGCACGCGCAGCTGGAGGCGGACATCGCTAGCGGCAAAGTGCCCAAGTTGTCGAGCTGCAAGAAGTGCGACGCACCCGTGGACCGCCTGTCGATGCCCGTCGGCGTCACGCCCACGTGTGGCGCGTGCCTGGCCAAGGAGGCCGAGGAGCTGCGTGTGGCTAAGGTGGAGATGCGGAGGGAGATCAAGATGTCGCCCTTCCTGTGGTTCCAAGTGTTCATCATGCTGCTCGGCCTTACCGTCTTCTTCCATCGCAACGTCATGCCGCTGTTTTAATTAGTATCGCTGAGGAAGAACTAGGAGAAGCAGGTAATAAGAGCGCAGCACAAGCAGATGCGACGAACGATTATATAGATGAGCCTCATACCATTTATTACGCGCGACCAATAAGCTTCGACTGTGCTGTTCCTCTGTAGGTGAAGTTTAATTGGAGATCATCCTACACTCGTTTGTGCATAAGCGAACGAGTGCAGGATAGTTGCTTATCAAAAGTGTTGCTCTCTCGAGCATACTGCACAATCCAAGGACTGAAGCTTCATCCCATTCCAAGCAGCAAATTAATAAGACTGAAGAGTTTGGTACAAACACCGTCACTCAACACATCCTGCTTGTGATGTGCGCATTAGCTGTTGCGCGCGTAAATTTACCTGTTTTAGCCTCGGTGGAGGAAGAAGATATTGTCACAAGCATTGTTAGTTCTAGAATCTCATCGCTCTGAGCAATTGAATAAATCGAGGGGTACCGTAAAGGAGGCATCAGGAATGATCGTTCTGGTCGCTTGATGTCTAAGAAAGCACCACTTGTCTCCTACGTTACATCCACAGATTGTTTTCTTTCATTCAATGCGCCCCCGCACCACATTTTAAAACACGCAGAGTGCTTTACCGGGAGTCATCCTTGATAGTAGATATTGGAGGCGGAAATTTCGATTGCTTGAATCCGCTCCGGCCAAAACAAAAATTGTGAGCTACTTTTGTTCACTCCAGTAGCAAGCTATGCATCGTGAGATGACCCTAGCATCACATGCGGAAGAAGTCTACGCTGGACTTGGCAATTTCAGTGCATCAAACACAGTAACACACTATGCGTGCAGGCCAACCAACGAAAGTCGCAAAATTCAAGCGAAATCTACCGATGTCACCCTTGGCGACATGCGTCACTTTTGCGTTGGTGTTATCCAGCGCCTCGCGGCTCCAAATTCTCGAGCTCATGATCAACGATCTCGTTGTCGATGATGTGCTTATCAGGGAAAACTGTCGTCTCCGTCCGAGTCGACGGGCATCGTCTTGTCCTCCGCCCACGGGTGGTGATGCGCTTGGATCCCATAGTCGATGAAGAATTGGATCCATTTCGGGTCCAGACGAATTCCGTCCCCTTGGTCATGGCGAGGTGGTCGAAGATGCATACCACGTCCTCCAGTTTCTCCTTGGCCTCCGTCCACTCGGATGACGCACGGGGGGACCCCGTGGGCGATGAACGTCCGGATCCACTTTGGATCCTCGTGCGCTTGACGCAGATGCGTGTCTGACGGCAGACACACTCACATCCATCGTATCCTCAGCTCCGTTAATGTAACTGAGCGGTTTGTCCACCACATTCTCAACATCTCCATCTTCGCTTCAACTCAAAGGAACAGCTTGAACAAAGTATTGGGCAACTGCAATCTGCACTTGCTTTTTGTATGCGGTCTTCTATTTGGTAGTGTAGCTGCTGTTCAGCATGAGTGGCAGCGAGGACGAAGAGGCCGACGTCGCTTTGGGCGGCAAACGGCGGCGGCGCAATGGAGACGACGAAGGTGGGTTGTCTATAGTGATTACCAATGGTGTGGAGTTTACTCTGTGACTGACTGCTACGGATGCGGCATGGCAGACCTGGGGTCGCAGCAGAGCATTCTCAAGTGGATGCGCCACGTGCCAGGGCCACTGCAGGATGTCATGAAGAAGCGCGCAGACCAGTGCGTGCTGTGATAGCAATTATTGCAATAATTGGAGCTGTATATTGACGATGGATGGCAGGTTGGACAACTCGCAGGGAGACCACAGTCGCATCGCCAGCGCCAACTCGGATCGGTTCTCGGTGGCTATCGCGACGGTGTTTGACCAAGGCCCGTGGGTGGATATGTGCCAGTATCTGGGCATGCCGGCTATATCAGGGACGCTCTACGGTGAGTGCTAAGGCTTCCACTGCTGTGACGATAGTTGTAGTGTGACACGGGTGTTTGTTGCTCCAGGCAGCATCAAAATTCGCAGTTTAAAGTACACAGTGCAGGCCATTGTGGAAGACGACGAAGCGCTCGCCAAGGTTCCTCAGGTAAAGGCACTGTGATACTCAGCCCCTGATGCATTTCATTCTTATCGGTGAATATGTTCTTATTTGCTGTGTTTGAGGCAGCTGTTGGTGCTTATCAAGTCGGTGCGCTACGTTGACGAGGAAATTGTTGCTGTGCTCCATGTAAGAATGGAAATTGGTTTCCTGGTGCAACATGCAAGGCTGACTTACCGGCTGCGTTTGTTGTGCATTTCTGCAGGACCCCACGGGGGAAGTGGAGGGCTACTTCCACCGAGAACTCGTTGAGCGTCTTGGGCCGGCTCTTGTTGCCGGTGTGGGTGTTCTGCTGTACAAGGTGTCCGTGTTCACACCCACTGATGCGCCGGTTACAGGCAGGCGAAAGAGCTTCCTGAATATCACGCCGCGAAATATCCGACGAGTGTTCGTCACGAAAGAGCAATCAAATGGTTCTACCGTTGAGGATCCGATTGAGTTATTTAACAAAGAGAAAGAGGTCGAGTCCCAGCAGGAGAGTGACAATGACGACTACGACGATAACCAGGCCTCCAGAAGTGAGCAGGCAGCACGCCAATTACTGCAGCACAGCACGGTCCGCGATACTTCGGCTGAATTGACTTTCCTCTCGCAGCGACAAGTGATTCATCGCAATCCGCCCGTACGAGCGGATCCTGCGGCAGTGATTACTACTACAAAAAAGAAAGGCAAGCACGCGAAAGGTGCTGCGGCTGGTAAGAACCAAGCCCAAGAAACTGGGCTGGGGAAATGGCAGTGGAGCAAACTGCTCAAGAAAACAACTGACGGCGGTGATGACGAGTCAGCCGAGGATTCAAGTCGCACACAAGAGCGTCGGGGTTTTCTGGATGCTAGCTCGCGACTTGTTAGCCTGATTACGAAGCAGAATGCGCGGAACAGGTACGTTGTCTGTTTCTTTGGCGACAGATATTTGTTTGTCTGTTATGAAGAAGTAACGTGTATTTATCGCCTTCACTCGCAGGGCACCAACACCAGACGACAGATCGAACCATGACACATCACCAGCTTCGGTGAGGTCGAAGAAACCCGTCAGTGTGCGATTTGCGCCAGGAACGGTGTTTGACCCACCGTCGATGCCTCGCAACTCCGACAATTGTGACGTGACAGAGCTCACACAAAGAAGTCCCCCGTCCGAGGCCTCCAATTCTCAATCACACTCAGCTGGTCAGGCATTAGATGGGGATAGCAAAACGAACAACAACTTGGATGAAGAGGACGAAGACGATGACTGGTAAATGTATGGAATTGCCTACTTATCTCTTCCTAATACTTGTATATAATTTTCGGGCATTCATTTCCAAAACGTTAGACACTTTTAGATTAATTTCTTAAAGTTGCCTTAAAGTTGCCGTTGCGTACAGAACACCATTTCGTGTGCACCACAGCTTTCACAGCAGAGTGCGTCATTTGGGTTGAAAATGTCGACGAACGGGTATCGCTGGGAAGAGGACGAGGTGTCAGGGCCGCTGCTGCGTAAGCTGCTGGCCGCAGACGAATATTCATCATGGGAGACGCGTGCGTTCCTTCGGCCGATTTTCCGCTGGATGAAAGTTGGCCTGCACAAGGACGGGAGTCGCGAAGACGAGGCCATCGAGCGAGCGTTCGCCTTCGTGGAGTGGCTGATGCTGCTGGCCACGCAGGGCGACGAGACGCGCCACATCCCCAAGCTGCCGACGCTGCAGCCGAGTTACGCACTCAATACAATTGTCACAGCCAGTCAACGCGCTGGTAGTGTGAGGGAGGCTCAGCGAGCTTTCGATCTGCTGGAGATGCACGGCTACCCGCCGGATGTGTTCACGTACACGGCTCTGATTGACGTCATTGCAAGGAACGGAGACTTGCCAGCTGCTATTAAAGTAAATTTTAGGTTACGATGGGTTTTAGTGGAAGTAGTTCTCTTTTGAGACTGATGTGTCTGTGTGTTTTCTTTGTTTTGTTTTAGAAATACGAGAAGATGCGGCTGTCGACGTCCAAGCCGAACGTTGTGACGTACACGACGTTGGTTCGCGCGGTGGGACTGAGTGAAAGTGTTGAGACGGAGCAGTGTTTGGTGTTTCTAGCCCATGCACGGGAAGACGACGCTTTTGACGAGGCGCTGTTTCTGGAGGCCTTGGAGACTTGTGCACGGAGGAAGGATCGAGCTGTGGCAACACGAGTGTTGGATGAGATAGCAACTCACTCTCCAAAGCTCCGTGTGGATGACCGGTTCTTCTACACGCTGGGTCAGGTTGCCAAGTTGCTGGACTATGATGGCTTGGAACCAGTGCTCGCTGAATGGGTTAACGGTGGTGTGCTGACCTCAGAAGAACGAGACAGAGTTGTGAAGTTGCAGCAGGAGGAAGGGACATCTGCTGCTGATGGATCGAAAACGCTCGGTTGCCTGGGCCATCAGACATCCCAATCGGTTCGAAAAGCGGTGGTTCACCATGACATTAACCGACTCATTTCGCGGATTCAGAACGGGTCAATAGTGAATGTGTAAGCAATGATTGTCTGTACTTTGGTGAGGTATTTTGTAGCTAACGTGTTTATTTTTTTTGCGATCTAAACAGAAACGATTTCGAGACACTCATTCACCAGTGCAGGAAGCGGAAGTGGAAAGAGGATGTATCGGTCATTGTCGACGCGATGCGTGATCTCGCAACGAAAGGGTGGCAGCCTACCAGCGACGATGAGGACACTAACGACGGCGAACCAATCCTTCCTCAACCTCAACTTCAGCCTACATCCAAGACTTACGTTTCCATTGTCGATGCGTACATGTGCTGCGGCGACGAGCCTCTTGCTTGGCAAGTTGTTCAAGAAATTGAGGACCTGCCTGAGATCACACGAGAGGTACCACTGTACCGCAAATTTGTCCGCGGGGCATATTTGCTGACAAACTGCGACCATATCGCCGAGTTGATTGCTCTAGCGCTTGAAGACAAGATCGTGTTCACTCAACGGATGGGTGTCGAAGTAGCACGCATGTTTGGATACCGCCATGTGGAGGGGTTCAACCTTCTGGTTCACGAGCTTCGTGTTGGTGAGCCTGGGGTGAAAACGAAAAGGCAAGGCTTTCTTGAAGAATTGGTGAAGTCCTGCGCCTATAAGAACAACTCCGTTGGGGCAGAAGAGACGCTGCAGGCTATGCTGAAGCATGGTTTTCAGCGTTCCGCTGCCACCGAAACCGCGCTTTTCATGTGCTGTATTGAACACGACACGGTTTCAGAGGCCCAAGCGATGTTGCAACATTTCCAAGAAACTTCATTGATGATGCCGGTGCCAGTGTACGACTCGCTGCTTCGCGAGTTTTACTTCAAATACACGCGTCGCGGGAACATATTCGATGAATCGTCGCGCAAAGTTGCAATGAAGACGCTGTATGCACGCCGCGCAATCTTTGAGCAAGTCTTTAAAGACCGCGAGGCTCTCGAAGCTGAAGGAAACGCCGCACTGATTAGTGGACCAGACCAAGATTCAGCGAGCTTCAAATATTGGTGTTCGAGAGCGAGCTTGTCGTGCTCTCCGCTGATGTTTTCTCAGCATGCAGTACAGGTTCTCACCACTAGTCGAGACAAAGACTCCAAGAACGCCGCCGAGCAATCCATCCGGGACGCGCTCATGATCACTCCTGATCCGTGCCTCTTTCTACTGCAATCGGTCGTCGCACTACGCTTTCTGGATTTGACGTTCCGAACGCTAGGTAAGCTGGCAAAGCAGTTGCTTGTGGTGGTGACAGACGAGCTACCAATGGAGGAACGGCACGCCGAGTATTGCGTGAGCCAGTTACCAATACTGTCTGTGCACATAGTGAAGGAAATCGATGACATCGTGTATCTGCATCTGTCGCATCGATCCGACCTGTTAGCATTCTGTCAGGATGCTCTCGAAAGTAACAGCGTCGACAAGACCATGGGTTTCTTGATGCGTCGCCCGGAATTATACGACGTGGAGACGGCGGCATACCTTGGACCAAAATTCGCCGAGATGTTCGTGTTTGGCGGGGTGAGCAATGTCCTTATGTTCTTCAAGTCGGACATGGAGGACTCGTTGGAAATGCGTCGGCAGTTTGTACGAGGAGTGATTGAGTTGGAAAACGCCACTGCCAAGGAGGAGGGGGAGAATGATGAATCATCCAGCTTCAGGTATACGTACAAGGCTATCAGGGAGTTCAAGCTGGAACATGAGGCTGAATTCATGCCATACATGATGCAGGCGCGTGCTGCAATGCCAAAACCCGTGTATGCAGACGCGTCGGCAACTCCTGCAGATGATACCGTGTATTTGAAGATCCCACTTGCTCAAGATCACATTGTGGTGGTAGACAGCGATGAGGCCTTGTCATTAGCCACAGATCTGCTGATGCGAGACTGCGTGACTCGCCTGGGACTCGACGCAGAGTGGCGCCCAGATAGCCGAGCTACGGTGCCATCGAAATGCTCGATCTTGCAGGTCGCTTGCGACGACTACGTGTTCATTTTCGATTTCGTGGTGATGGCACTTGGTGACTTGGAGGAGCTTTTCGAGCACTTATTTTCCGCGGAAAAGATCGCTAAGATCGGCTTTGCCATTGACGGTGATATCAAGCGACTACGTTGGTCGTTCCCAGAAGTGAAGTGCTTCGACACGTTTGCCAACGTGTTGGACTTTTCGTTCGAAACACTCGAGGCGACTACACATCTGCCTGACGGGTCTGTTGTTTCATCTCGCAGCAGCGATGGCTCGGCGTCGGAAAGTCTGCAACGTCGCCACCGCAGACAAAAGGGGCTCAGTACCTACATCAAGCAGGCACTGGGGTACCCGCTGTCGAAGTTGCAGCAAAAGAGCGACTGGGAACGTCGTCCGTTGACACAGCAGCAGGTAACGTATGCTGCATTGGATGCATACTGTCTGCTGATGCTGCAAGACGCTGTCGCCAACAAGTAAAGAAGCATGATAGAGTTCTGCTGGACCGTGGGCATGAATACATTTGTCTATAGAGAAGAAAGCAAATATCGACATTGCTCTTGGTGTAAAACTCGTTAGATATGTTAATGGTAGTAGCACGCAACTGTATCGCCGCACATTTACCGCAGATTCGCTAGTTCCGCAAGACGCTCAAACGTCTGAATCGCACTCGCACGCTTGCTCGTCCAGCGTTCGCACATTTCATGCCTCCATGAGCGCGCTTCTGTCTGGCGAAAGAGGTGAGGTAGCTGCTGAGATCATGTGCAGCAGTGGGAGGTATCGACCCAGTTTACTCGAACACAACCTGTCTGACGCGTGAATCGACTGGTGACAACCGTTTTCTTGCTACGATGACACTCACATTGCAGCACGTCGACTGCGCACACGAGTTGGTCCACAATCATTTCATTGATTCTGGGGCTTCCGAGTTGACAATCAACTCGGAAACCTGTCAAGGCAAGTTGAAGCTGACGTCGCTCAGTGGCCCTACTTCGTCGTCGTCATCGCCGTTTTTTTCACCAATCACGAAGCCACTCAGTGACGCTCTCGAAGCGGCTGTTTAACTCGTTATTGTTCCTCGCATAATACATATATCGATGCTACTTCAATATCAATTCACACAGTTACTATTAATTTAAACCATTCCCAATGTAAGCATCATCTTGTCTTAGTTATTTCAAAACCAGTTCAAATATCATTTTACGAAGGTATTTGCAGAACATGCTATCTGTTGTCCAGTCTTCTCTCGCCTATCAATCAAGCTACACCTTGTTGAGAAACACAAGTAGACCCGCGACCTCGAGGTACAAGCTCCCCCCGCCATGTCAACACCCGCCACCCCCGCGCAGGTGCTGCAGGACGTGCACTTCGAAGAGCGTCTCGCCGATGTGGAGACGCGTCTTCCAGCCACGCTGGCGCTGGCCCAGGAAGGCTCGCTGGCCAAGCGCAACCAGACCAAGCGCAAGCTCTACCACGACAGCGAGCTCATCCGCATCGAGCTGGAGGAGCGCATGAACGCGCTGGGCATCGAGAGCCAGTGGCTCACGGCGCCCGAGATGAAGGAGGCCAGCGCCAAGCTGGACGCCGTGCGCAAGCAGCTCAAGCTGGACGTGCTGCCGGCCAGTGCCTCACCCCTGGAGAACGCGTACATGGTGGTGCGGATGCTCACGATGGTGCTGGTGCTCGTGGGCTGGCTCAGCTGCGTTACGGTGCTCATCCCGCTCAAGTTGCTCACTCCAATGCTCAAGAAGATGGGCGTCAAGAAGAACTACCTCCCGATGGACATTGTGTCCTGGGGGACGGCGGCCATGGTGTGCGTCACGGCCTGCACGGACGTGAAGGCCGAGGGAGTGGACAATTTGCTGAATCTCAAGGACTCGGTGGTCTGCATGTTCAGGTGAGAGGAAGGGCGGTTGATTGATTTGAGGGGGGTAGAGGTTACTCACTGGTTTGGATACTTTTTGCTATGTACTTGTTGCTGCTGCACAGCCACTCGTCGAACCTTGATGGGTTCATTGTGAACGGGTCATCGCCCGTTGCGTTCAAGTTCGCAGCGAAGAAAAGTATCTTCCTGGTGCCTTTCCTAGGCTGGTCTTCTCGTTGGGGCTTCGACTTTGTGGCCATTGACCGCTCGCACCGGTACGTTCGTTGGCTGCGCGTCGACAATTTGACAATTTGTGGAAGCTAATAGTATTTTCTTATGGGTTGTCCACCATAGCTCGTCGGCACTGAAGAGTCTGAAGGAGTTGGCGGTGTCGGTGAACGAACGTGGCAACTCAGTCTGCATCTCGCCCGAAGGCACGCGCTCGAAGGACGGACTGGTAAACGATGGCACGCATTTGAAATGAATCGCGTTTTGCTTGTATATCTAATGATGCTGGTTTCGCACTACTTTTTGCAGCTGCAAGAGTTCAAGAAGGGTCCGTTCTACCTGCGCGAGGACACGAAGAAGAACGTGGTGCCCTCCATCGTCTTTGGCGCGTACGAGCTGTGGCCTCCTGGACGCTTGTTCAGCATCCCCGGACACGTACGATGTGCTTCATCTGAGCTAAAACTTGCATCGTTCTCTGTTTTTGACGTTCGTTTATGGAATTGCTGAATTTGTTTTGCTTACAGACGTTGGTGCGTTACCTGCCGGAGTACAAGTCAGACCCGAACCTGAACCGGAATCAGAACCGTCTGGCGCTGCGTCGCATCTACCTAAAGGCCTTCACGGAGGATGTTCCTGACTACATTGGCACTCGCGTGAGCACCAACTTCATCCTGAAGAACATGTTCTATCACTACCTCTCGTGGTCGATTACGTTCAAGGTGACGTCGTGGGCATTCACTGCGATTAGTTTGGTCTGCTACTGGTTGAACATCACGTACGGCACGTTCATGCTCTTCTCGCTGGTCATGATGGTTGCGGGCGAAGCCCTCATGTTCTTCACCTGCTAAGCCAACCCCGAGACGGTGCCACGCGCTCCCCCAGCAACAAGACTCAAGACCTCGAGCCTGGGTTACCGTCGTGCATCACTCACTCGACATCAAGTAGGTCAAGCAAGTCACGTCACTGTTGCTGGCGTCTACTCCCGTCTAGCTGCTCGCGTCGTCCCACAAATGCATACACCCCCTTGAATACATTTGGTAGTTAGGCAGTTAGAATCCCCGCGTCTTCTCTCTATTTTGCAGCTGTCTTCTTTTGCCTCTTGTTCCTGGCCTCCACTAACTTCCGCCCGCGCTCTTCCAGCGCCGCGTGCAGCGGCTCTGCAGGCGACTGAACGGACGAATAGGACGCCAGACGATGGCGATCCACCTTCAGTTGCTCTTCAGCCGACAGCGTGGGCGTCGACGGCCCCAGAGGCTTCCCGGAGCGCTCCGCCGCCGCCTCCTGCCGCTCGCGCTTGCGCTTCCGCACTCCGGCGTTGCGAAATCTCACGGGCGCCGTGCGAGGCTCTCCCCAGCCCATGAGGATGTTGCCCTCCAGCAGGGTATCGCGCAGGAACTTCTCCTCGAACTCGTGCAGCTTGCGGCCTTGCTCGAGCCAGTCGCCCTCCTCCACCAGCGTCTTGGCCCGCAGCGCACGCAGCTTCGCGTCTAACTCCTTGGTCGCCATCAGGCAAAATGTAAAATCCCTGTGCGTACAGCTCAATGAGAAATTTGTACGATGTACTACCAAAAAAAATGTTTGAGCAAAACGTCCGTCAACATGGTTTACGAACCAGACATTTCATCAAAGAATTGACTGGATAGAAAACCATGTGAATGGACTTGTAGTCGAAAGAATTTGGTGGGTCGCTGGACGTGTACGACCCCGGCATGTATGAGGACTACCGAACTGCTTAACCTAACATTTTGCCCAATTGCGAAATTTGTACATTGCAGCTGCTATATTTCAGATGCAAAAAGCACAAAGAAAATGATAAAGTGCACAAATATTTTTTGTTTGATAGTGTAGACTGCATCATCTACTTAAAAGTAAATGCTGCAGTCTCAGCTAACTGCACAACTCTCTGCATGCTCAATCACAGCCCTGCGCCATATAGACATCACGAGAAAAAGGCAATCATGCATTGGATACTCCTCCAGACAGCAATACCAGTACCCATAGTGCGGGCTTTCGTAGATTTCACTGACGTCACTAAAGTTGTTTCCTCGATCACTCCCCGAGTCATAGCCGAAGGGATCAACGATATCATCGCGATCAACAATCGCAATGGATCTGTTACATAAACCCTCGCCCTCCCCTAATCCCCCCAGTCAGAATAAAGAGCGGGGTCTGCATTCACCGAGTAGAGTCCAAACTCGGCGATCCTCGTGAAAACGTTACCACCACGGTTCATCGGGACGACAAGTTGCCGCAAAGACGGATGAACTGCTTTCATGAGTCGCTCCAATAATGCTGTACAATACTCTGGAGTCACCGAGTAGCGCGAACTGTAGCTGCAGTTTTCAAGACGGAGCACAAACTTCTGGTCTGCACAGGGAAGATTCGAGTCTTGTGCAACCTGTAATAGCAGCTCCTTGACCACATCATAAATCGCTAGTCGCGACTCGTTTGGGCGTCCTCCAATACAAATTTGAAACATGCGGTTCCCGGTAAAATCGCTCGACAGACAATTCAGGAGCTCAAACACGCCTTTGCCCGTGCAATTTACGCTGCGTCGTTCCAGCGATTACAAGAACTTAAGTGCTAATATACAAAGTTCCTATTTGCCATATGATAGGTCACTACTCAATTAGAAAAGGCGGGCACATCATATTTTTGTCCTTAAAAGTGACTTTAAGACACTATGCCGAGTGATGTGTAGGTTTGACTGGAGGACGCGTGTTGGCGCAATTGCACCAACTCCATCGTCCTCCTCATTCTAAAACTGACGGCTTACCCAACAAGCACAGCAGCATTAAGGTGCTAAGTGCTACGAGTCCTTCATCTGTGAATGTGCGGGTGGGGTCCAGATCATCTGTGTTATACTGTTCGTCAACCTCCACTATCGCAAAACGAGAGACAAAAGGGCAATACATAGCCAGCGCCTTACAAAACTGATCGCCAAACATTTCTGCGTTGATCACTTCATGATCCGGGAACATGTAAAGTTCAAACGCACGAGTAATAATATCCACAGGGTGATATAACTGGATGCTTAGCTCGTTTAACAACGGGCAGCCTTTTAGTGCAGCGCTGACATCGGTAGCAAGATAACCATAACCTGGACGTTCACAGTAATCTTGCTGGTCCCAATCATCATCAATGATTTTCAGCAGCATCGCTAGTGCCGTGGAAAGCCCAGCACCAGTTCCGATTTATACTTACACCAAAGGACAACTTTTTCAGTTTGAGGTTTAATGTTCTCGCCAAAGACACGGAAGTACGGATCTCCAAACGGAGCCACCACCCAGTGGAATTCACGTAAATTATTGCACGTTGCATTAAGTTTTTCCCAGTCGCAAAGCGTCAACAACCAGGCGTCTTTGCAGGTCAAGCGGTTCGAAGTGAACAGCGATATTTTGTATCCGTCGAGATACTCCCCTTGCGGGCAGTTGGTCTTCGCGTTTTTGAAAAACTCTTCACTCGTACGAAACGGATCTTCGTTAGTTCAAGTTAGAGCCTTTAGACATCGAAGTCCACCGATATTATAGCGATTTCGAAGCGGCCGCTTTTCAGCTCAATTCCGATTTGCGTGTCTCAGCAGCCCCAGTATATCAAACTGGCCCTTGTCGGGAGGAGGAGGTTGGGGCTTGCTTGGGGGGCTGGCGGGGTAAACCGAAGTGTGGTCTCTCCACGACCAAAGGCCTGATGGCCATCCATGTGGATGGCCATACCCCCCTCTTTTTAATAATATCCTTGCTAAATTGATATGCCACTAAATTGATTCTAGCCTAATATCTGGTTCACTCACCCCTGTAACATTTGAAGTTTCGTTACTGGTGCCTTCGTTGATGCCGTTGCTTGTCCTCGTATTCTCAGCGGCGTTGCCGCTGAGTATTCTTGGACACCACTTGGATTCCACTGTGCCGTGGCCTCCTACGAGCTCAGCGATCACCCTTCAATCATCAATTTACCCGCTTCAGCTTACCCACGCTTGTCCTTCTTCCGCCAAGTTCCGTCGAGTTTGCTAGCTTTCTGCGTCGCTGTCCTGCGCAACAACTCGCTTCATCGAGAGCCTGGCATGGCACGCACGAAACATTCAGCATCTCGGTCAACAGGTGGACGTACCTCTCGTCGCTCGCTCGCTCGTTTCGCTCAGCGGAAAACCGTATCCCGTGGTGCCGCGACAACTGCTCTGTGGCACGTGTGGATGATCTCCGACCGACTTGGTACTCAGGTAACCCGTGACTTGCGCTATTATGTTGAGTACATCGTTGCTGCAGGAAATACAGAAGGATCGTGGCAACCACGTTGGCTGCTTGAAGACGATGGCTTCGATGGGTACCTTGAGCTGGTGGACGCGTCCAAAACGCTCGGCGGCCCCATGACTTTCGCGGAGTACGTGCTCTCGCGCTCCGACGAGTTTCTCAGGCGATTGGCGCTTCACCGGATGGTCTCTGCGCGTTTCACGCGCTGTTTTGTGCTGGTACTCTGATGCTGCGGTGGTACAGTTCTATCGTGTACGCACGGAGGGTGGGAACGCCATCCCTGATGCCGGGGTGGGGTGGTCCACATTATGGGCCTTCATCCGCTAATTGAACCGCTGCTATCGTGCTGCTGATGAGCTGGAGATCTGCGAGGACACGAGCAGTGTTAACCAAATTCAGTACCGACTTACCAGCGTTCGGACGTGCATCGGCTTGGACTATATGCTGCTCGTTCCGGGGGTGTATTTGTGCGCTGGATCTCTTTCAGGTCCTCAGCGCAAGTCGCACACCTTCATGATGCAAGTGACGGTGGTAGGGCGTTTCGCTTCCGACGACAGCGTCGTCCAGGCCCCGCTGCTTGAGTAAGCTTCCCCGTGGTTGGCTGGGCTTCGCTCTGTCCGCCACGTGCTGGTTCGTTAAGGTGACGGTCCAGTTGTGGGTAGATATTAACTTGGTAATTACATGACTTCTTTTCATCTTGGTTTTTGCTTTTGTATCCCTTGAACTTTTATCTGGAATTTCGAACTGTTTTATCAAAAATTGTATTCCTTGACCAGTTGTCTTGAACTTTGTATACTCGGAACTGTTACGCCTTGTACAGAGAGCTGAAGTTGCGTTCGTCGATCTACGCTGTCTTGTTGGGTACATTGCGGCGCCGTTTTCTTGGTCGCTGCTGCTGCTGCTCCGCTTCGTACGCTTGGATCAGTCTCGTAACTTGATGCAGGTTCTCCAACGGCTCCCACACGTCGCCTTCTTCTTACCCACCCACTTAATGAGGTATTGTACGGCTTCTAGCCTCTTGCGCTTGCCGATGATGGTCTCCACAATCTGCCCGACGCTGCCGTCGTGCAGGATCACCTCTTGATGGCGCGATAGTCGTGAGGACGGCTCGAACGGCTTGAGCGAACCGGTGTTAAACACTGGGTGGAGCTTGAGGCCGGGCTGCAAGTTAATCTCGTACGCATGCTTGTGGACCTTACGCAAGACGGAGTACGGACCGATCCACTTGGGCCCAAGCTTGCGCGAGTTCGGAAATCCCGTGTGAGCTGTGTCCAGGTTCTTGGTGCTCAGGTACACGCGATCTCCAACGTTGAACTCCTTCTCCTTTCGTCCGCGGTCGTACACGTCTGCCATGCGAGCTTGAGCGTCCTCTAAAGCTTCTTGGCACTGATGCAGAACCGATTCTTGATGCTCCGTAAACTTGATGCCTCGTCGTCGTACTCCACGTAGTCCTCGCCGACTTGATTCAACAACGGCTGTAAGCGGGTTGTGCGGAACGTAGCCAATTCAGCTTCGAATGGTGGCATCTTGATACGTGAGTTAACAGCAGAGTTGATAGCAAACTCAGCGTTCGCAAGATGTACGTCCCAGTCGTCTTGACGTGGCGACACGAAACAACGCAGATATTCCTCGAGCGTACGGCTGGTGCGCTCCGTCTGGCCATCACCTTGAGCTCGGTACGCCATCGTCATCTTCAGCTTCGTCCTGACGTTTTCGAATACTTGGCTCCAGAAACCAGAGATGAACTTGGAGTCGCGATCAGACACGATGTCTTGCGGCATACCATGTAGTCGATGAACAACGTTGCGACCTCTTGAGCTGAAACCGTCTTCGTCGTTGCAATGAAATGAGAGCGCTTGGTCAGCCGATCAACAACAACCCGGATCGAATTGTGTCCGCGCTTCGTATCTGGCAAGTCCGTGATGAAGTCCATCGAAATAGAGCGCCATCGTCCGTTCAGAATCTGAAGTGGCTCCAGGAACCCAGGAGTCTTCGAAAGGTGTGGTTTGTTCCGTCGACAATCTTCACAATCAGCGGTGTACTTCTTGATCGTACGCACCATACGCGGCCAATACCAGTCAGACCGAAGCCTCAGGTATCTGCGATCGGTGCCAGGGTGTCCACCGTAGTTGGAATCATGAACTTCAGCGATGATGCGATGCTTTGGTGTCACGATGTTCGGAACCACAATTCGAGGCTTCTCGTCCGTCGACCCTTGATGCCAGATCAGGTTCTAAGTATGACTTGTACTGCTTCTCCAATGTGCCACGAGTTCCGGTTGGTTCCTCACGCTACTTGATCGCGCGTCGGATCTCTCGGATAATCTTGTATTTTGCGTAGCCAGCAATGACAGACTTGATCAAATCACTTGTGGGTGTTGATCTCTGCAACACGTAACTGGTAACTGGTCTCATTGAAGCTGGGAACGAGCAAGTCGTGGAACTCTTTCATCTCTGGCTTGAGATCAGGTCGTCGACTGAGAGCATCAGCGATACCATTCTTGGCTCCAGGAAAGTACGCGAATACCGATTGGTACTCAGCCAGAATGTCGTACCAGCGAGCTAGACGACGATTTGCCATCTTCTGCTGGAAGATACTTTCGAGAGACTTGTGATCCGTCGCGATCATCACTGGTCGATCCAAGCAGTCGATCCGGAAAGCAGCTAGCGTATTGACGATTGCAAATAGCTCTTGCCGCTGTGTTGGGTACTTCAGCTTCGCCGACTTCATCTTCCGGCTCGTAAACGCAATCGGTCGCTCGACACCGTCGACGACTTGGAAGAGAACGCCACCAACGGCAAATTGGCTTGCATCCGTTCGCAAGTGCATCTGCTGCATGAATTCGGGTAAATGTAGCACAGGTGTGTTTGCTAGTCGATGCTTGAGCTCCTTGAAGTTCTTGAGTTGCGTCGGGCTCAGCGTAATCTTCGAGTTGAGCTGGTTCTTTATCTTCAGCAGCGTGAACAATGGTGCGGTCAGCTCCGCGTACTGCTCACAGAATCGCTGTACGTATCCAGGCAAACCAAGAAAGCTGTGAAGTTGCTCTTGCGTTCGCGGGGCAGGCCAGTCTCTAATTGACTGCACCTTGTCCGGGTCGACGCGAACTGCATCCCGACCGATGACACGGGATCTCTTCAGCACAGAACACACACTTGGATAACTTAACGTACAGCTTGTAAAATCTCGAACACGTCACGTAGTGCTTGCAGGTGCTCCTTGATGTCCTTCGACTTCGCAAACACATAAATGCCGTTGTAGAACGATCGCATGTGAGACAGACCCTTGAACAGTGATGACGTTAGGCGATGCATCGTCGCCGGCGCGTTACTAACACCTATCGGTAGCACCAGGTCCTCGTACAGTCCACTTGGTGCTTGAAATGCAGTGTAGTTGACGTGGTCAATCTTCATGTTAAACGCCGACATCAGGTCCATTCACGAGAAGTAGTAGGCACCAGCCATACTGTCGAAGATGTCTTCCTTGCACGTCATCGGTACTCTCTGTCGGATCGTGTTGCAGTTCAGATAGCGATAGTCGTGGACGATACGCCATCCAACAGGCTTCCGCACACAGAATGCTGGGGCTGCATGATGTCAATGTACCAGCTGTACTGCCATTTTTACGTAAGTAATTACCACCATCTAGAAGCCCAGACTGTACCAGATCTGAGAGGGTTCTAGATGGATGGCTCTCGTGCCGCCGCAAGCTCGACTCGGGCAAGCCCTCCTCTTTCTCTCTAAATTCTCAATACACTCACTTTCCAATCTACTCTCTTCTACTCCGGTCCTTACCTACCAAGTGTGTCGACCGCTCATGACTCGACAAGTTTTGATCCCCACGTTGGGGAACCGGTGAAGACTTCCCTCGCCTGAACGGTTCCAACTTCGCGGTGTGGAACGCCCGAGTCCGCGCTGCCCTCGACGGTCAAGGCCTGCTAGGCTTCATCGACCAAGAAGACTTTGATGGAGACTCTGACTCGGATGAAGACCCCGCCCACCCCAAGCCCAAGGGCCCTGCCTCGCCGCCGCTCGACTCTTCGGACGCCCTGCTCGACTCTGACACCGAGACGCTGCCTCCAGTCAGCAACGACGGCGATGACGACTCTCGCGCCGCTGACACTGCTGGTCCGACTGCTGATGCGTCGTCCTCCGAGGCACCATCGGACTCGTCATCCGGTAATTCGTCCGTGGTCAGTCCTGACGCTGCCAAGCCCTCCCGCCCGACCAAAAAGGCCACCACCCTTAAGTCGGCCCCGCCAGTGATCAAGTCTTTCACCGAGACGAAGCGGGACAAGGAAAGACGCCGAGCACTGCTCCGCGCACACCTGAAGAAGTCTCTAGCTAAGCTCAGAGCTGCTAGAAAGCGTGCTGCTCACAAGCCGAGCTCGCACAAAAGACGCCGCATAGAGCGCAAAACGAGGTCGTTCCTGATCTCCACGATCGACGATGCTCACGTGCTTCTCGGTGAGGGTTGCACGTCAGCGTACTTGATCTACCAAAATCTGCGCGATCGCTACGAAGGTTCGACCGCTCATGGATACCCGTACTACATCAATCACTACTTGATGACCATCAAGTACGAGGAGGGAACGGATCTCATGGAGTTCTTCCTGACGTTCGAGCGCGCGCTGAAGGCCGCGGCTGAGGCAACTGGTATCGTGATGACCGACGAGCGAAAGTCACTGTATATGTACCATGCCATGCTGGGCATGTGGAAGCCCGACATCGCCATCTGGAAGGGCAGCAAGAAGTTCATCCCGTACATCGACCTCAAGACCAACATTGAGCGCAAGGTGATGGACGACTACGCCAAGCGCAAGTACAACATCGCGAAGGGCAGTCCTGAATCGGCTGTAACGGACAGCGAGACGGCACTCCAAGTCGTTATGAACGCTCCGCATGGTCGCGATGGCCCACCTCGCTCTGCCAACAACTGCACTTACTGTCACCGCGCGAACCACGTCATTCGTGACTGTCGTGTGCTACAGAAGCACTTGAGAACTGGAACAGTCAAGGCAGGCACGGTCCTTACCGCGAACTTTGCGCTCATTGAGCGTAAACCACGTGATGATCACAACCCGTTCCCGGCGAAGCAACCTCGTCACCAACGTTCGGACGATCGTCAGCGCTCTGGATCTCGGCACGACGGCGGATCTCAGCCCTGGAAGGCTCCGATCGCTTCGGGAATCCCGTGAACTTCGATGATCTCCAACGCAAGTTCAATCCACGAGGACGTGAAGCTGGCCTCATCGCCTATGCGACGATTATTGCGCCGGTCGTTGGTCTCTGCTACAAGCCCTGGACTGTTGACTCCGGATGCACCCGCCATGCCGCGTACCAAGAGTCCTGGTTCAAGGAGAGCAGGCCTATGCTGGCTCAATCATGGTTGGCGGCAAGAAGCAGCTGCCCATCCTTGGTATCGGCGATGTGATCCTCCAGGTGGTCGACACCAAGGCACGGAACGCCTGCTGGAGTTCCGCGGCGTGCTGTACGTCCCTGAGATGAAGTTCAACCTGCTGTCCATCGTGCAGCTGCTGAAAATCGGCATTCGTGTTGTCTTCAACAGTTCCACTTGATGCACGTTCTTCGTGGGCAAGGGCTACAAGCTGCATATCCAGCTTGCCAGTGACATGGACCTATTCCAACTCAAGGCCAAAACGCCACTCAAGACGCCATCCAGCGCGCTCGTGGCCTCGGCTCCTGCGGAAGACAAGCCCGCCAACGCCCTAGTGGCTCAACCAGGTATGGGCTCTACTGTCTTATTGTGGCATAAACGTCTTGGCCATCCTAACTTTCGTGCGATGCAGACCATGTCTAGGACCCAAGCGGCTCCCGAACTGGCGTTCACTCAAGCATCCGCAATCACGAAACACTTCTGTCCCTCGTGCATTTTCGCTAAAGCACACTGTGCTCCTTTCAATAACCATGTTGATCGCACCAAAACTCCTCTTGAGAAAGTTCATTCTGACAACAATAGTCCCTTGCCTTATCCTAGCCTGAGTGGCTCTCACTACTTCATCACTTTCATCGATGACTATTCACGATTCCAGTACTTGTACGTGGTGAAACACAAGTCCGCTCTTTATGAGTGCTATGCAAGGCCGCTAGGAACCGCTTCAACAGAGAGGTTGGCACGCTCGAAACTCAGTTCAACCAGTATGATCCCGAGATATCTCGACTGCAAAGTGACAACGGCAAAGAGTACGAAAAGCTGGGCCGGATCATCTTTGATCGCTACGGCACTCATGCACAATTTACCAATGCATATACACCTCAACAGAATGGTGTTGCAGAACGCCGCAAGCGTACGATTCTTGAGCGCGTGCGCGCTCTTCTCATTGACGGCGACTTGCCACGTCAACTTTGGGGGAGTGCTGTCAGTACGTCACACACCTTATCAATGTGACCTCAAGCAGCGTACTCCCTTCTGGGGTCACGCCCTATGGTCTTTGGTACGACAAGAAACCTTATATGCAATACATCAAGGTGTTTAGTTGCGCTGCCTTTGCTCTCACGCCTGAGCCACACCGCAACAAGCTCGAGTCTCGAGCCAAACTGTGCATGTTTGTCGGACTTCTGGACAACAAAAAAGGCTATCGCCTACTTAGCACGACAGAGACAGAATCATTTACAGCCGTGACGTTACATTCAAAGAGGACACGTTCCCTACACTGACGTTTCTCGAACGCGCCACACCAAACCCACTCAGCACTTCCTTACCTGTTCAAAAAGAACTCCGACCCCCACTTAGTGCGCTCCTCAAACGTAACCAAGCCTCATTGATGGCAGCTGACACTGACGTTTGCCTCCCGTCCGCTAAGAAAGCTAAATCAACTGATGTTCTTGAAGTGTACTCCAAAACACTGCTACTCAATGAACCACTGGACTTGGAAGAGGAACAAATCAGTCATGACACCATCACCACTCTCTTAGCTGCTCGCTACGACCCCGATCCTAAGACCTACAAGGCTGCCATGCGTTCCTCACACGCATCTGACTGGCATGCTGCTGCTCTATCCGAGTATGGTTCTCTCATGCAAAATCGAACGTGGACTCTTGTCCGTCGTCCCCACAACAGAAAGGTGCTTCAATATCGATGGGTTTTCGTTCGCAAACGCGATGAAACAAGACGCGTTGTCCGCTTCAAAGCACGCCTGGTCATTAAGGGCTTCCAGCAGAGGTACGGCATTGACTATACAGAGATATTTTCTCCTGTCGTACGGATGGAGGAGCTTAGACTGCTGCTCACGCTTGCAGCTATCCTCGACTATGAGATCGAACAAATGGACGTTAAAACGGCTTTCCTCAATGGTTTTATCGATGTAGAAATCTTCATGGAACAACCCGAAGGATTCCAGTCTAAGGACCACCCAGAACTCGTGTGCAGCCTTGGTAAGAGCCTGTATGGCCTCAAGCAAGCGCCCCGAGTCTGGTACCATACCTTTGCTAAGTATCTCGAGCGTCTCGGATTTCGTCGCCTAGTCAAGGACCGCTGCGTGTTCTTTAAGCACGTTTTCAATGCGCCTTGTTACATCTCGGTTTACGTTGATGATCTATTGATTATTTCACCGTCCAAAGACGTCGTTGCTCGAGTCAAATCGGCCTTGAGCTCCGAGTTTCACATGACCAATATAGGGGCGTATCGTACCTCCTTGGTTGGACGATTGAGAGAAACCGAGCCAACAGCTCTATCTTCACCCATCAGAAAAGCAATGCCACCAAAGTGCTCGACCGCATCTCGATGCTAGAGAGCTATCCTAAGAGCACACAAGCTAAGTGCAAGTGATTGCCCTATCGATGAAGCAACTAAAGCTCACATGGCAAAAACACGTACCGAGAAGCAGTAGATAGTTTCATGTACCTGATGACAGGCACGAGGCCCGACCTTTCTTCGTGAAGTGAGCTAATATCTGGACAACCCAGGCAAGCCTCACTGGAATGCTGTCAAACATGGTCTGCACTACCTAAATGGCGCAAAGGATTATGACATCACATTAGGTGCTATAGTGAGAGCTCGAAGCCCACACTGATCATGGAAGACAACCAAAGTTGCATAAAGATCTGTAACAAATCTGAGCTCCATGGCAGGAGCCAGCACATTGACATAAAGTACTTCTTAGTACAAGAAAAAGTAGCCCGAAAGGAGTTCACCATCAGCTACTGCAACACAAGAGAAATGTGCGCTGACATATTCGCGAAGGCATTAGCGAAACCAACATTTGAGAAAATGAGAGAGTTACTACGTGTTACCCAACAACAAACAACACAATAAATATCAAAGGAATCTGTGTGGTGGTGGTATTCTGTTTATTGTCCAAAGATTTAAAACGCACCGTGAAATCCTCTTCGGACATGTCCTACGCACTTACCAGACGCGGAACGGACGCACAAAAGAGTAGAAGTTGATCCAGGTGCACACCTCCACAGCCATCTCATTGCCCTTGTCGATCATGGTCTTGCGCTGGCCACCGTCCTCCACGCGAATCATCACTGCATGGCCCGCGAAGTTGCGGTTGTACGCGCCGACGATATAGAGACCATCTACAACACCTTGCTCGACCGTCAGCTCACGAAGCACACGAGAGCCACGGCGACCACCTTGAACGAAGTTGTTCTTGATCATCTCGTTGATCTTGAGCGCACTTCCTGCCTTGCGCAACTTGCCCAAGAATGCCGTGAACTGCTTCCAGGTACAGCCGCGTGAGAGATCCACGTCGAACTTGCTCTGGCCTTCGGAAAAGAACTCGTCAACCACCCTCTGTGGCACCAAGTTGGGGCGGCCCAGCAACTCTGCGGCAACCTGCCGTGGCCTTGAACATGCACGAATAGTCTTCACCAGCCGCGAGAATCACCTGGCCATACCAGTCGGTCTTGCAAAACTTTCGGAAGTTCTTCTCCCCGCTTGCCTTGAACCGCATGGCTAACCAGTACTCTTCACGGTGCGTCTCGATCATGCTCTCGAGCAGTTCCATCGTCCGGTAGCGGGTGCTCTCTGGCGTCATTCTCCAGTCCCAAAGCACGCCGACGAAGTACTTGCCGGTTTTCTCTTGAAGAACAAAGTCATCAATCTGCCAGACTTCCCAGCGAAGCCCAGGATTCGTGTCCCAAAGCGGCGTGCCTTCATCACCCTCATCATCCGACAGCAAGTGGTCGTAACAGCGCTCGCCGGAAGAGCCTGTGTCGCTCAGGTCTTCACTGCAGACGTCGTCGCTGCTGAGGAACTCGTCATCCTCCTCCTCTTCGCTGGACGGCAGCGGTTGTTCGAACAAGGGCAGCCTGGCCTCAGCCATCTCCTTCCTAAATACTTGCAACCAAATCTGATAGAAAAGATCTGAAACTCTAAACACACGCCACCGAGCCTTTACAGAGAAAAAGACCCAGTCGGTACCGCGGTTGTCGAGCTGCTGATCAAGTTCTAAATTTAGAACAACGCCTTATAGGAACCTTGGCATCCTCACGAACAAATGACAGTTTTGCTGCAGGGGGAGTGTCAATGTACCAGCTGTACTGCCATTTTTACGTAAGTAATTACCACCATCTAGAAGCCCAGACTGTACCAGATCTGAGAGGGTTCTAGATGGATGGCTCTCGTGCCGCCGCGAGCTCGACTCGGGCAAGCCCTCCTCTTTCTCTCTAAATTCTCAATACACTCACTTTCCAATCTACTCTCTTCTACTCCGGTCCTTACCTACCAAGTGTGTCGACCGCTCATGACTCGACATATGAGGACTGATGCTCGGTCGAATCATTCCCTTAGCATTCATCTCGCGTACCCACTTGTCAATATACCAGCCTTCTGTTCCGGTGAGAGACGCCACTGTTGTCGATACATCGCGATGTTCGGGTCCTTCACATCTATGCGATGCTCGATGTCACGCTCCATCGGCAATCTGTCAGGTAACTCCGGTGTGAATACGTTGTCATTGTACTCCACGATAACCGAGTACACTGGTTTTCTTGAACGACTCCCAACCTGCTTGCGTGAATCGCTTGGCCTACTCTGATCCAACGTTATCAGGCTCATCATCATGTCTGAGTTTGCGCTGAATATCCTTGATCGTATCGTTCGTCAACACAATCATAAAATCGTGTTCGGCTTTATGATTGTGTTGACGAACGATACCGATCCTTCGCAGATAACCGTAGAAACTTCCTCAGCTTCTTCCTCATGATGTACTTGGTCTCGACTCCTTCCGAGTCAACTACTCCAAGAGTAAACATTGCCTCAACCTTGGCATTCTTTCTCTCTCGTTTAGAGAGTTTCTCCACGTCTCCCGCTGGTCTTTCAGCGGCTTCATCATGTTGTCAAGATGGCGTCTCGAACAGCTGCGGGATACCGGTAGACACCGGTATGGTGACCTTCACTCGGTGGCACCGCAATCATTCCTATGATGACGGGACGGTNGAACTAAGGACCTTAATCAATCACTTTGCATTTTATCAACAACTGCTCAAGCGACCTCACCAATTCATCTCCGCCCTCCAACTGTATTTCTGGCACGACGGCTCGACAGGAATCACGGCTTATAGTAGACGATTTTTCGCTGGCCATCGCTCGGTGAAGCCCAGAACCTATAGTCGGGCTGCACTTCCCACAGGGAGTTGAAGAGTCGGTCTCTGAGGCTCCAACTGAGACGTTGTTCTTGAAGCATCGACATTTACGGTCGATAGCAGGCTGTATATCCACGAAGAATAGCATCCCGAGGACACAGTCGAACTCATCTGGAATGTCAAGCACAACGACGATGCACTGGTAGTTGGGAGCGCCATCTAGATGAACGTCAATCTTCACTAGCTCTAAGATAGCCTCACCAATCTTGTCGTCTCCCAGTGTCACCTTGATCATTCGCTCTGCGTACTCGTGTGGCTTCAGCCCATACTTCTTGACAAAATCACGTGACACATAGACAGTAGTAGCACCACAGTTCAACAGGAACTTAGCACCAAACTTGTTCTCGCACTGCACCATGTCTCCTTCTGCTGAAACAAGGCGCTCGATTGTAGACGCGAAGGTCTTCGCGAAGCAGATGCAACGTAGCCTCGTTTACAGTTAAATCGTCTCCGCTAGCACTCGCCACGTCAGGTCCCTCTTCTACTGGTGTGGCCTGTCGTTTCCCTGGTCGCTCTTCAGTATGTTGTAGTCGCGCTTGAAATGGCTAGACTTCTTGTAGTAGTAGCACACTGGACTTTGCTTGGTCTGCTCGGCTGGCGCGTAGTGGCCGGGTTTGTATGAACGCTTGGTGAAGGGCATCTTGTCTTCGAACTTGTTCGATCGAAGTGGTCCACGGAAACGTTGCTCACACTCCGGTGTCTCGCGATCTTGCTTGCGCTCGCCACCGAAGTGAGACATCTCGTACTTGGCAGCTTGATTCATGGCCTCGCTCAGCGTCGCGGGATTCTGCAGCTTGACGTAGGCTTGGGTCGTGCGCTTGAGACCGTCACAGTAGTAGTTGACTTGGTCCACTTCGCTCATGTTCTCGACGCCGAAGATCAGTGACGAGTACTTCCCATTGCACTCCTCGACGTCACCGGTCTGGCGGAGTTGACGAAGCTTCTGCCACGGGACCGCTTGGTAGTTGGAGGCTTCGAAGTGCGCGAGGGCGTCGTGGCTGAACTGGCTCCATGTCTGCTCTTCCGCTGGCGTCTTTAATGCCCAGAACAGGAACCATCCCGACGCAGGCTCCTCCATGGTGGTACCGGCGATCGAGGGCAGCGTGTCGTTGCTGTCCGTCGCGTCGTGGCCGTTGATGCGGCACAGTGTCTCCGCTTGGAAGAGCCATTGGCGCACGTCTTCGTTGCGCTTGCCCTTGAACTTGGGCAGGCCGCTCGGAACTCGAGGCTTGAACTCCGTCGACGGCGGGCGCTGCGCTTGATTGTTGGTTTGGAGAGCCGCAATTTCGGTACGTAGCTGCGCTTCCAGCACGGCTAGCAGTCCTCCCTCCTCGGGCGGCGCGTCTTCTTTGTTCTGGCGCGTCGCACGGGCCATGGTCGTCGAGTCTTGACCAACAAGTGCTACCAGTGTATCAAACTGGCTCTTGTCGGGAGGAGGAGGTGGTGGAGGCTTTCTTGGGGGGGGGGGG
>LGSN01000517.1:0-32436 GCA_001314375.1 Phytophthora podocarpi | reverse complement strand
GATTGTGGTTATTTCAAAATGAATGTGATCACAAATTCGGCGGGAAATATGTCTTGAACCCTATTCGGTCTAACAGGTTTTGGTGGTTACCGAATTTAACCCATAGCTTACTTCCCCAATATTATTAGCTTGTGGATTGGCTGAAACTAAGCGGGCACGGAACTGATTGCAGGCACAGAACTGGCACAGCACCTTACACGAAATCCTCGTTGCTTTCCTCAGCTGGTACGCACACTCCTTTAATAAGAGGCTTCATGATCTCTGTGCTTCCATACAAGCGATCTGAAGACCCATTCTTAGATGTTTAGAAATGAGCCGCATTGTGGAAGGTTGATAAGATGGAGTTGATTGGGATGGAATGTCCTTACTTCCGAGTACATTCCAATAAATCCAGAGTAATCGAATTATTTCTCTAACTCCAAAGTACATTGGTCACATCCATGCCTTGTGTCATACACACCTTAAAGTCCTTAACCCCCCAAACCCGAGAGCTTGTATCAGGCACGTTCCCCAAAATCCTTGATGTTGTATAAGGCACGTTAAGGAGTTTAACACTGTGATTTTGTATAGGCCTATACAAACTTGAAGTCAACTAGGGATAGGTCTCATCTCCATCTTTCCTGCACGAGCTTGCATAGGCGTGCAAGGAACTTGAATTTAGCTTTTCCAGAAAATAAGGTGTCACAGGGATCGTGTGTGGGACACACAATCATTTAGATTATTGGAGGTGCTTTTGCGCGCCACTCATTTGTGGCCCATTCGAGAATTTCCCCCACTGCCACGCAAGTTGCCCACTCCGCGGTGCTCGCGTGAACATGGCGTTACAGTCTCGATGGAGAGAGCTGAAGCGCGACGGTTGGACGTCCAAACCGCCGACGGGGCTTTCTAACGACTACTTTTACATCAAGCCGGGCAAGACCAAGAAATGCGTGCGTGGAAAGGACTTCTTCGTGGGGGAGCACGAGCTGATGAACTACATGGATCGTTTGGACATTAGTAAGCTCGGGAACGTTTGTCTGTTGTGTGACAGAGCCTGACGGGCTGTGTGTTGTTAGTGGTGTGTGATCGTCAAAGAAATAAGGACAGTGAAGCGTACTCGGAAGCCATTGCGGCGCAGAATCGGCATCTTGACAGCACGACGAAGCCGACAGGTATGCATGGAATGATTTGTTTGTATGGTACACATTATGTCCCAAACATTATAGTGTACTACTCCGTCTCACAAATGTTGTCACATTGATACTATTTCCGTGCGCGTTTTGTCAATATCGCTTGAATTTGTACACAGTTTGTCTTAAACGACGCAGACTGCGCGTGCGGTTTGAACCGTGTGCTCGCTGCGACCCAATAGTTCGATTCGAAATCGTGATGCTCAAATGAGTGGCTTCAAGCTAGAAATGCGATCTGGGAAATGGGGGATACAAGTTAGTTGTCGCCTCTCCTCCTCAAAAACCAACAGTAGCTATCCCTTCATTCTACAATTTGAAGTGCCATGTCGTCTACTCGCCCGAAGCAGAGAAGAGAGCTCACTGACAGCGAGCGAGCGCAGGTGGTCCTGTCGCTGCTGCAGCGATCGGTGGAGGGAGTGCCTCGTAGAGGTGCGATCAAGGAGGTGGCGGCCAAGTTTCGGGTGACCAGCCAGACGGTCGCTCGAGTGTGGAAGAGGGCGAAGGTGGAGGAGGCGAAAACGGGGTGTTTGCGGGCGGACTCTCGCCGGCATGAACGCGGGTGGCCAATGGCGGACTTGTCCGCCAAGTTGGAGAAGTTGCACATCACGCCGTTCGCGCAACGCAGCACGCTGAGGTCGGCGTCTGTGGCGTGTGGTGTGACCCGAGCTACACTGCACTGCCATGTCCAAGGAGGGCAACTTGTCGCTCATGTCAGCAACGTGAAGCAGTTGCTGACGGACGCCAACAGGCAACCAGAATGGCATGGTGCCTTTCGCAGGTGCATCCTACTTCTTTGCTCTTCAATGACATGTTTGACACTATTCATGTTGATGAAAAGCTGTTTTATTTGACAGAAGTTAGACGTCGCTACTACCTACTTCCTGGTGAAGCAGTACCGCGCCGCCAAGTGCGCTCGAAGCGCTACATCACCAAGGTGATGATGCTTGCGGCTGTCGCTCGGCCGAGATGGCACGTGCCGTCTGGAACCTACGTGGAAGGCAAGTTGGGTATATGGCCATTTGTCATCCGGTCCCCTGCTGTGAGGACCAGCGCGAGGCGTGCTGCTGGCACGATGGAGACGAAGGAAGGTCGTGTCAACCAAGGGACTTACCGCACGATGCTAGTGGAGAAGCTGCTCCCTGTCATCAGTTCTCGGAGGCCGTGGACGAGGGAAGGCGAGCGCGTGCTGGTACAGCAGGATAACGCCCCCGCACACATCAACCCAGAGGACCCACAGTTTACAGCAACAGCCAGACAGCAAGGGCTGGACGTGAAGCTGCGATCCCAGCCGCCGAATTCGCCCGACCTCAACTGTTTGGACCTCTCCATTTTCACTGCAATTCAATCACGCCAACGGCTTCAGTCGCCCAGCAACATCGATGAGCTCGTCGACGCTGTTACGGCAGCGTACTGGGAGCTGCCGCCGTCAACGCTAAACAGGGCCTTCTTGAGCCTACAGGATTCAATGGATTCGCGCATCAAGGATTTTGGAGGGAACGCGATCAAGCCGCTGCACATGGCGAAGGAGAAGCTCGAGCGGGAGGGCCGACTTTCGGTCAGCGTCCACTGCTCGCTGGAGGCGGCAGCAATTGTGTCTCAGCACACATAGAACATGAAGTTCAGTATACAGAAACCTAATATAATTAGGAGACATCAATTTTGAGACGGGCAAAAGAGTTGTACGTGACAACATTTGTGAGACGGAGTAGTATGCTACAGCCACTCCCGAACCGCCAGAGCAGAACCAAGGCAACGATGAGTACGAAAGCACGACACCTGCAGGTATGCTGGTGCAACGGTCGGATACTTACTTTCAGATACTGACGTTACTGTATATTATACAGACGCTCCCGCATCCCCCGTCCCGACTAGGAACCTTATCGCCATTTCACCGCACGTGATGAGCCAAGACGCAAGCGACGCGAGCGCACGACAGGACTGTACGTGCGTTAGTGCTGACACAATTGGTATATATGATGCGCTAAACTTGTGATACTGACTAACGGTGTATTAGTATCATATTTCTTCTACCAGCACTGCCATCTCAACGCAACCTAAATGACAACTTCGGCGAAGCTGCCGACTCCGATAGCAGCGATGAAGAACCAGAACCTGGATCAAGTGATGAAGGACAGGGGCGGGCCTGTACTCAATCCAAACCGTCGTGCGCAACCGGAGGACGAAGAAATCAAAGAAAGTGACGCTCCAGTCAATCACCGAGTCGCAGGTTTGTATATCGTGTATATACACGATATCGATACGTGTTACAATTCTTATCGTGTATTTGTTGATGTATCAGACACGCTTACAGAGGATCCGACATTGTAGCTCCTGGCGACAATCAAGTTGACTACGCAACGCTCGATTCTGACTGGGGGTGCGAAGGGGATTCAGTCTACGACGACGACGACGATTTAGACTGGATTGAGCACGACCCTGGCGCTGAAGACGAAACAGTCAACCCGCCTGATGTTCTTTTCGAGCCCGGACTACTCGAAGCTGTCGGAGGCGTCGATGCTGTGGCCCGCGGCGAAGTGCGCACAGCAGTACTAGATGACATGCATGCGAACTGCTGGACGGTACCCCAGCTACAGACACCATTCTATACATGGATGAGCCGTACGAAACGAGAACGGATGGGTGGATTCGCGAAGACAATCCTGGTATTTATGATGGTGATCATGGGCCTACAGCTATCGGCGTCTTCTCCGCTCGGAGCGCTTCCGCCCTTCGTGACACCACAACTGCTAGAGCGAATCGCGGATGAGAGCAACGACTATTTTGATGAAAACTTAGACGCTCGTGTGGATGCACAACATGCTAAGCAACAAGCTTGGCAGCTGAAGCGACCGACGTTCCAAGTTCAAACCCCTCAACAAATCAAGACGACGTTGCAAAATACACTTGAAATCTCGGGCAGAGAGTTATGCATCTTTATTGGGCTGCTTATTGCGAGGATTATTGATCCTAACAGAGAAATATTTTTTTTACATGTACTCCCTTCAGCTGGATCGACGCTACATGGAGTCCTACAAGTCGTTGTTCCTCGGTCTAATCGACGTCGCTATCATCAACGCCTTTATCATCTACAACCGTCGCCGCGCCGCCGAAGGCAGGAGCAAGATATCGCACGTCTACTTCCTAAAACAGCTACACCTGCAGCTCTGCCAGCTCCAGTCTGACGATTGGGGCCAACTCCTGCGCCACCAAGGACTATAGCCCTCGACGACAAAGGCGGGCCGTGAGGCAACCACTCGTGTCCCTGCACAGATCGACGAGTGGAGGAAAGGCAATTGACAGGAGATGCGGCAGCGCCGCCAGAGAGCTTGCAAGGTCTGTTCTGTCTTGAAACGCGCCGACCAGGCGTGAGGAGGGGAGTCTACGTTCTACTGTGCGGCCTGTAAGTTGAAGTCTTTGTCGAATCACGCCCTGGCATCGCGTGTGTTCCTGTGTAATAAGGTGAATCACTCGAGCAACGGAGTGGAGACATCATGCTTCGAGATCTGGCACAAGCATTGGAAAGACGGGACGGTGATCCCGCAATCGCAACACAAACGCAAGCTCCGTCTGCACGCCTTGGTGACGGTGAAGAGAGTAATCAAGGAAGCTCGGGCGCGCAGTCGAGCGACGAGTCGACAAGTGGTAGCCCACCGCAGAACCGCCAGCGTACACGTGCCAGTGATGACACCGCCGAGGACTAAGCAGATGTTTCAGGCAGGGTTTTGACTTGACTTGAATATGGCGCATTCGCAAGCTGTGTTTACAGATCGCCATCTGTCGTTGATCTCTAAATTTCATCAAATACTTGCATTGACTCCTGATAAGTTGTTCTGTCTTTGACCAGATATTGCGCAGTCTCTGTCATCAACAGACACGATTGTCATGATATCGCGTATCGTGAAGAAACGTTTTGACGTCGATACTCGATGTTGAGACTTGGGAACAGCTAGGGTTGGCTGCCGTCCGGACTGCGAAAAGGACATTTTACCAAATATCTTGAATTCACTATTGATGCCCATCCTTGAGATAATTTTTATTGTGTATAGGGATTCGGTTAATGGGCGCAGCCAGAAGGCCTCGGGTTTGGGGGGTTAATCCAGAGTACCAGGCGAAGTAGCGCTCTTGTGAAGGAGATCAACAAGAGTTGTGGAGGCCATTTTTCTTTCTTTTAGATGACACGCAAACCTCCTATGCATTTTATTCACGAACTAAAGTTGTGTCGTTGTGACTGTTGTCGTCAATTTTAATTCGCTTAGGTTTCCGCTACGAACACGGTCAACGAACGAGTTGCTTCATCCTTGCCAGTGGCTGGGTTAGACTTTTTAAACCAGGTCTGTTGCAGCGGTTTGTCCTACCACGAAAGCACCTTGTACGTTAAGTCAGTCTCATCCAGCAAGCACTTGATCACATCAAAATGACCAGCCCAAATTACAAGTATGAGGTTGTTCCCTGATCAAGCATTGGAAATAGACTCCATAACTTCCCCTTCTACGGCTGGCTGTACCCCGCCGAGGTGTCCACATGTAGCAACTTCTTACAGAACAAACTATGTCACGTTATGCGGCTTTATCGACATAACCTTTATCAGCAGCAGCTTAGGCCAGACTACCCACCGATCATGCAAGTATCTTCATCCTCCAAAGTGATAAAATCTACCATCATTAGTAAACATCAACTGGGGCATCGCAGTTGATCTGTTTTACAACTTTTCCTCACGCGTCCATCTCACGGCGAAGGGGGCAAACGAATGTATTGCCTCGAGTACACTTCGAGGGCGTGGTGAGTGACCCCCGTGATGTGATGCTCGTGCACGCTTGAGGTTGTCGGGGCTGGACCATTCGGCGTGATAAATCCCGTGTAGACGCCGCCGCCTGTATAGGATACACTTCGAGCATCTAGACACCCATCGGCCAAGTAACTTGACGGCCAGGCTATCTGCTCTCCCGTGAGCAATGCAGTAGCACTGCCGCTCCTTAGGGAATGTGTAGAGTAGTTCGCGGCTGCCACACCAGCTTTGCTTGCCATGGCCTCGAGTGCTTCGGCCACGATTTTTGCGTCGAGGTCTACACACAGGTACTTGTGCTGCATTGTATTGAGCGTGCCTCGTGCGTACATCACGTGCTTCAATGCTCGAACCGGGCACAGCGACCGAGCGCCGGACTTGTGCATAGTACGCCATGCTCCGCGGCCGTATTGGTCGTCCTTGGCTCCACTTAAGCCGATCGTTACGGCAGTAGCACTCGCCGCGTCGACTGGATTCCCATTACAGTCAGCGAGAAATACGTATTTTGTGCGGAGACAGTAGAACGTTTTGCTTTTGCCGATAGTGAGGTGATCAGACCTCCTCAGGAGGAAGCAATAGGCAAGCAGCACGCTGCCCCACCGTAAATGATCGCGAGGCTTGTTAAAATCGAGCGACTGGCGGAGAAGCCGGATGAATGCGGGCGTCACAGCCTGTTTCTTCCTCACCGGGTCGGACAGCCGTTTGATGTCTTGGAGGATGACTTTCAGCTGGGGCGAGTGAACAAGTTCGATCCTGCAGAAACGTCGATGATACCTTAAAACACTCGATAGCTTGGACTGTATCGTCGAATACTGGTTACCGTAGTGAAACTTGTTCCCGCCATATCGCCACAGGTAAATTGCGAAGTATGCCAATTTGTTTGCACTGGAGCGGCTGACGCGTCGAAGCCAAGGTGACCAGTCCATCAATATGGAGAGCCATTGGGTCCAGTAAGCTTGGTACTTGGTGTTAGTAGCCCCGGCCAGGGCGTGACCGCACAATACTGCTCCCAGACGACTGAGAGATCGTCGTAAGGCGGGATTACCTCCACCTGTTTCCAAGAGGACGAAAGGTTAGTCCACGAATGCCATAGAGGGTCAGGTTCGGTCCACGTGCGTGATACCGCGTCGACCATCGTGTTCAGGCTGTCTGGAATGTCCGCCGATAATGAAAGCTGGTATTGAAGCTCGGCCAGCGATAACAGTCGGTTGTATCGCTGAGCGGCGGCTATGTCGACGTGATGTCCAGGCCATGGCACTTGTGTTGTCGATGTGTAGACATAAGTGGGTAGGCGTCAACTGGTACTCACGTTGCCAACTCGATCCTCACAGCAATACTGCAAGTACAGCACTCTGAAGCTCGCGGACATTGATGCATTGTTCGTATCGACTATCATGGAACGCCGACATCTCCGCTGCAGTGTACTGCAGCCGGATAAATTCGCGTCGTTGTGGCTCGAGTACGCAGAGCCCTAAATTGGAAGCGTCCATGTATACGTGCACATTCGGCGTTGCAACACTGGCAAATTGGGACACAGGGATCCGGTTGGAGCGTGCCTTGTGTTTCAGGACTGCCTTGAACCACCGCAAATCATCGGCTTCGGACGCTTCAAGTCTGTGACGCGCATATGATGTCATTGAAATTGTCGCTGCATGCACCCGCTGGTAGAAGGCTCAGGCTGACGGGAAACAAGTCGCCACGTGGCGAAAAACTCCCAGGTGTTTGTTGAGATCTGACTTCGTAGCTATGCAGGTGTTGAGGATGTTGTTGATTTTTACTATCGCTTTCTCGATCTTGTCTTCCGGAATTGAAACTGTGCCATTAGCTGTGTTCCATAAAGCCCGAGAGCTTTGTTTTCGGAGCGTCAGGGTGTGAACTTCTTGTCGTTGATCGCAGTAGGTCCCAGCACAGTGCGCCATGCTTTCTGGAGCGCAATATTTGCGTCGTTGCATCGCTGCTCAGTATTCACCTCGGTGCATGTATGATCGTCGCACCATACGCTGCCGTGGAATGGGCTTGAGGCTACCAGACCATCAGACACCGCATTAGATGCTTCATATATATCGTTAATGGCCGAGCGATCTTGCGAATAAAGGCTGGCGAGCCGCACCAACCAAACCCGCATGACAAATCAATGACTACGTAGCCATCGACTACAAAGGCAAATATGTACACTGCATCCTCGTGGACAAGCACGTGCCGAAAAGCACCGGAGACATCTCCGAGCATTAGAAGTACCTCTTCGTGACGATACGCGGTACGTAGTTCGTGAATCCGTTGGGCGATGTCGCGTGTCGGATTATAGGAAATGGTCGGGAAGTTCGATCGGTCAGTGAATTCGTTCACTGAACCCCCACGTGGGAACCGATAATCGTTGATCATTCGGGTCTCGTTTCCAGCTTTGTCAACCACACCAATGGGGCTCAGGAATAATTTAGGCCACAGATCTAGTACACTCGAGTCCATGACCAGATAGCGATAATCGAGTTGCCCTATCCGAATGTGTTTGTACCCATCAACCGCTTGAGTACGAGCACTTTTGTGGTTCGTCGGCCGGACGGGTTGGTAGTCGGTTTTGCTTGAGTCCATCGTGGTCGCACGCCAAATCTAACAACATCGTTCCACTGACGAAACATACCTTGATTCGTAGCTGTGGATGGGATAGGATGCTCGTACAAAGACTTGTTGGGTCTGCCATCAGCTGAAGGTTGCCCACGGACCAGACGTACGAACTCCGGTACCGGCAACTGTGCTCTGCGAGTGAGCTCCGACAGAAAATTGACGGACGAAACATCAATCACATCCTGTTTGGCATCCGGTGGTGGAGCGACCAGCTCAAACGTGACCGCAAACTGAGATATCGCTTCGAGCTGATCGAGTTCAGCCAGTTGCGATAGGCGCCGGAGTAATTGGAGTGTGCGCGAAAATTTTGACTTACAGAAACCGGAACGCAGGTCATATCCAATACATGAAGGTTGAAATTGAGGCCGTGGTAGTCACGCGTCGAGTATTTCTTGCGCTAACCCCTGGTACTTCCCCTCGATGTAAGCATTGACGATATCTGGCAGCATCTTGGGTTTAAAATGAGTTCGGTGGCTATCGAAACACCCACCACGGCCATCACACGAGCATCCCTCTACCGAGATTGCCTTCATACAGAGTCGTTTATAGCCTTGACGTGGCAGTGCCGCCAGCACATTCGGAGGAACCGATGATTGGCGAGACGGACGGGTAACTCAGCGTGCCTCGTCTTGACTAGGCCGGTTGTGACGCGGATTAGGATCACCAGTATGGTGGGTCCGGTGGAGATGAGCAGCTCTAGATAAGCTTCATCGATGCGCGAGAATTCTAGCCGAACCTCCTGTGCAGCATCGAGATCTCGCGAGACGATAATACTGCGGAACTTGCGCGTCACTCAAAAGACCAATAGCTTCCAGCTGACTGCGTCTGTGTCAGAAACACCTTTATGGCTGTCAATAAAACTGCTTGCTCCGTCAATCAGGCCCAAGATCGCTTGATTGTAGAAGTGCCGGGCAAAGACGCGTAATGACCGCAATGCACTGGTAATGTCACTTCGGGATGAGGAGGGCGCTACTAGGCGCAGCGTGTTGCGCTCTGGGAAGTCCGTAAAGCTGACGTTGGAGTCTTGCACTTGCATCGGATCCCATAAATCAACAGGCCGGCAGTGCATTAGCGTAAGTCCGTGAGCACCAAATCCATAATCGAGAAGACCTCGGCAGACCGGAGGCACGGCAAGGTTGTTGACCGATTGTTGCATACGCTCGAGTATATATGGACAGGATTTACCTTGTAATTTCGTGTGGAGAATTGTTCGACTGACACGCTGTTGGGTAGCTGAAGGGCGAAATGCCGCACGAACCGGCTCGCAGTCATCATCACTCGAGTTTCCGCCGCTGTTAACTGCATCCTCAAGTAGATGTCCACCAGTTCGACAGACAGACTCGAGCGTACGCGAACGCTTCCCGAAGGCACGGTTCTGCTGGCGAGTCTCCCCAATATCGTCTACGTATGATCCACAGGAAATACTCAAGAGGTCATCACCAGGGTGGTGGTGAATTTCTGGTTGATCCAGAACACTTGTATGGTCTCCATTGAGTGCGGGCGATCCGTGAGGACCTTTATATAGGTCGAGGCTGTTTTTCTTGCGCGTTCCCATTGAGCAGTCGAGGACGTGTTGCCGGCGAACCTTGACCACGGTAAGATCGTGAGGACGCACTAATGCTACCAGGTCGTCAGGTACGAACGGGACAGTGAGGAGCGATCGTACCGAAGCCGGTATATCGCCACGGCGCGTGCGACAAGCGCTAATCACCGCATTCTGCTGCTGCAGGAGTCCTTAGGATTGATAATCATGTCTGCCACGGTCGCGCCAACTTGTAGAGCGTAGGTAATGGGGTCTGCCTTAATGATTCGGAGAGGTTCCTGGAGCCTAACTGATATGACTTCGGAGTCGACCAGGACACTCAGCGATGGTCCATCGGATATCACCTCGTAACGAGTGACTACACCGTAAGCCCACTGACCTGTGCGCGGCCTGACAGGTTGAATGAAGGCAACAGGATGACCAACGTAGTCTCCTGGCCATAGATCCGCTTCGATCGCGTCGACTACACGAAGCTCCAGTGTGGACACGGGCACCGAATAATCTTGGCCATCGTCGTCAGATTCCGGACCAACCACACCGACAAATACCGTATCGCCATCCACGCGCCGCACACGGACGTAGCTGAACTCGGAGAGTACCGGGATATGAGCGGGGCCCACGAAGGCGAGTGCGTTGACGGCAAGACGGTTCCGGGCCATGCTTGAGCAGGTTCGAATGAAGCGACGCTTGGGGGGAACTGGACGGTGAACGGACGTTGTTGCACCTCAATGGAAAAACTGAAGTGAGCTCTAGCAAGTGCTACGATCGACTTCCTGCTCATAGCAGCTAACAATAGAGCCGAGTTCCTACCGCCTACCGGAAAATGGATCATTCTCTCCGTCGGATTCTCATTTCCAAGCAGCTCTAATTAACCCACTCAAGACTACTCTTCTAAGATGCCACAGCTAATACATTTTTCTTAAGAATATGAGGCCTCTCGTCTGGAAACTCAGTCGCTTGTACTATATGTGTGGTCGGACTCTGGTTCACTGGGTTCTTTCGTACCCCCCCCCCCCCCCTGCTTCCGTGGTAGTCGTTTGATGATCTTACGCGAGGAGGTGTTAATTCTACGATAAGTCGAACTCTCTTGGAGTGGTGTCGTGTTGTCTCGAATTCATTGACGACAGCAATGAGCGCATCCAACACAATTAAAACGACAACGATCAGAGACAATCGATAGGAGGCCGTTCCACTAGGTAACGGACACACTACTACACAGTTTCTCGTTATCTACCTGTATGCATACGCCTTCATTGACTTGCACGCGGTCGGTAGAAAACTACGGCTCGAATCGATGGGATCTAGTCATCCTTTATCCACATATCAGGTGGCGGACAGTCTGTACCTACGACGTGTTCTCTGCCCGTTTCTCGTTTAACTTTTCTGAGAGAGATCTTCGAGTTTTAATGTTTGTCGTAGCGTTTAATGCTTGGTACAATACTTCCTCCGACCAATTCCCTCTGCATCCAATGATACGAGTATCGTATGTATCGCCACGGTGTAGTAATTTTGTTTTTGTTGTCGATGACCTTTCTGGTAGGTGAGATTAGCAATCGCATCATCCTTCTTTTTTGAGACCTTGAACCCACCTTACGCCTTGAGTACGTGCATCAACAGCTTATGGACTTCATGATTGAATCCCTTGAACGCAATCATATCTAACGGCTGGATTAGACGGCGGTTTGTGTTAGGCGGCTAGAACACCCAACTTCCGCGCTTGATGCATAGAGCCACCCCCTGCTACGACGGGCATCCGTTGCACCAGCCTGATCATAGAGATTTCACGTTCAACCCTGTCGACAAATGCCCAATTTTTTTCTTTCGAAATGCCACAATGTTTGCTTCATAGCAGCGGTAGTATCGAAGCAGGATCCGGACGTCGTTGCTTTCTTTCACGACCTTCTTTGGGAGTTGCAACGCTGCTGATAGTGACACTGTTGGAACATTGACCCGTCCCAGGCACTTGAGCGCCACGAAGGAAATGAAGACTAATTTGATTTAGCATTGCTGTCCAAATCCAGAGCTCCGACCAACACTCACGGGTCCAAGACCATTCCCATACTACGACCTGTTCTCTCTGCTCCTACAGATATCTCAGCACTCTTTCTCACTACCGTTGGGCTAGGTCTCCGATATGTATTTCAACAAACGCAGATGACGTGCCAGCTACAACTGTCTGTGTTTCCCCCGCGAGGACACGCTAGGTAGGTTTCTGCATATGTTTCTCGGTTGGGATCACCTTCACTTCTTGTCAGCGATCTCGATGTGAGGGGAAGGAATATCTTACAGGAGTGAGCGTAACAAAAACAAAGGGCCAATATTTGGTTAATAAATTGTTTAGCCAATTAGAGCTTCCGGGACAAAATAAGAGAATCTGATTGGATATTTGATCCAGCGTATTAATCACTAAACTGCGTTACGGTACGCGCGATGCCCTCACTACGCTGAGCCACAGCCGTCTCCAAGTTCTGTGTGTCAAGTGACGGATTGTGAGTGATGAAAATTTGACTAATCCGTTTTGATGGGTTTGGCGATTGATCGTTCCTATGACCGATGGCTTCGCAACACGATCCAAAACAAGGAATGTGCCAAATTTTATCAATCATTTTTTTTTATGGAAGCAGGTATTGCGCTTTTCAACTAAAATGCCTCTCGAATAGACTCATTTCTCAGAGTCCAGTTTAGCTAAAAACTGGTCATAAAAGGAACGTATTAGAAAAAATGGGGTCAATCTCCGAAATGGCGACCCGATGGTACATGTACGGGCTTTGGTGGGCCAGAAGTATGACACTAAATACTTTCAGCGAATTAAAGCGTTAAGTATGCTTGTCATACATGAGCCTTGGGTGCCCTCACCGACTCAGTGCTGAGGATTGCATTGTCTTCAGTATAGCTGGTGAGAGATATTTCTCATCGGCTCATTATTGCCGCTGAATAGTTACGTAGTGGCCAAACTGACATTTGTGTCGTAACTCGGACTGGGAGCTATCTTACCCTTTTTACAAAGGCTCTCCCTACGAACACCAATGTCAAGGTTTAGCACACCACGCGAAGGCTTCGCTTCGCACGTCGATGCTAAACCTTTCTCGACCAAAGCCTGACCCTAGTTTCGCAGCACTGCGCGCTGCGCTTGATCTCGTCTACCTTCGGATGACGAGTTTGGCCATTTTTAGGGATTATGTTTACTAGCCTATCTATGTTGCAAATATTGTGAGTGCAGCCCACTTTCTTTTTTCAAGTCGGGCCCGATATAACGGATCTAACTCTTCGAGTTGCCTGAAAGACACAATAATATTGTGGCTTTGGGTAAGCATCAGATCAATGTAAAGGGTGAAAAAATTATTTTACTATAATGCTTTTCTATAAGTATTATATTATAATATTTTTTTACTCCCTATACATCAATCTGCTTCTAACCCAAAGCCACAATATTATTATTGTGGCTTTCAGTTTTTTTTAGAAAAAAGTATTATTTTGCTTTGCATCTATTTTGCCGTTCATTTTAGCCACCTAAAACAGACTTCAAGTTTAGATAAATGGGGAGGATTGTGAGAACTGTGTGCCCAGTTTTATTTAAGCACTCATAAAAGTCTGAAATACGAGCAAATCACTCGCAATTGCACTCGAAGCATTGCAAGTCGGTCTTTCAAAGTATCAATGACGACTTTTCATGCGCAATTACGAGTTTTGTAGCGCAATCTCCTTCTTGGAAACCCGACTTTACAAAAGCCAGCAAGTCGTAATTAGGAATTATCCAAAATAAAAACGGGTTTTTAGCAGACTTATCAATTCGGTTATGGAAAAGCACAATATATTATGATTCTTTTTTCTCTATCTACATCAACCTACTGTTTCCGTATCAGCTATTTTGATATATTTTTATTACAAATATATTGCTGACATATGTATGCAATTGTGAATGTTTCGTCTTTCTATTTTCAAATGAAATTTACCAGCGAATTATCAATTAGTCACCGACCTGCAACTCACACTAAAGCCTCCACTCGAGATGAAGCGTCCCTGTCCATCTGTTGACCAAGCCGGCCCCACCACGGAGCTAATAAGACAAGATACAAGTGAAGCGAAAGAAGAAGAAATGAGAGACCCATCGTTCAAGCGATTCAAGGGCGCTCTTTTACTAGTTAAAATTGCAGCACTGCCTCACGTTATTTCGACAATTGAGACCTTTTTAATGAGCGCCGAAGAGGCTGTGGTGGGCAGCGAAAACGAGTCAACTGAAGTGGCTACACATCCTGCTAGACGAATATGACCGCAATCCTAGCGGTCATATTTGGATGCGGCACAAGGTCCGAAATGAAGCCATTCTTCAGGCTGGTCAAGATGGCTACATTGATGCTGTGAAGGTTTTGGTGCTTGAGGTCAATGGAGCCCAGACGGGTAAATTGGACTATGCAAGCTACCATGTGCTAAAGATCGCAGCTGTGGCTGCTGCTGGCAATGGACATTTAGTGGTTGTGGAGCTGTTATTGCTGGAGATTATAGCGGGCAATGATCTTGAGGACGATGACAGTGACTATGACAGTGAAGAAGAAGAGCGAATAAACTCACAAGATGTAGCGTGGGAAATTCTGGACAAAGCAGCAGCTAATGGAAATCTTGGTGTAGTGAAGTTTGCGGCGGGATATACACGTCAGACGGAGTTTAGTGAACTTGCCTACGAAATAAGTAAGACGTTGCTGCTTGCGATTTTAGGCGGCCATGCTGATATCGTTTACTTTCTGTTGGAGCCTGGAAGATACACTTGGAGATACTCTGAAGCACTTGAGAAAGCACTTGATGAAGGGCAAGAGACAATTGCTGAGTTGATTTATCAAGGCTATCCGAAGTATGTCGAACAAAGCTTTTCTGTTGCCTAGCACAAGAAGGAAACTTGAAAGCGATTACGTACCTCTACGGCAAGGGTCACAATACTCCTGATGTGGTTCATGATGCATTTGTTAAGGCAGCTTGCTACGGACGCACCAAGATTGTGGCATTTTTGCTGGGCGCCAAGCCTCTTTCATCGGATACAGTTGACCAGGCATTTGAGTGCGCGGCTGCTGCTAGCGTGATCGACATTGTCAACTTCCTCTATGAGCAGCATCGCGTGTCTCGAGCATCGCTAAATGAAGTGTTTGAGTGTACAAGAAGTGCTGCTGTCATAGGGCTGTTGCATTCCGAGGAGAAAATCCCTGTCGTGTCGATCGTGGCAGCTTTTATAAATGCTGCTCGATGCGGATACATTGGTGGCCAGTATTATCATCCCCACGAGGACCAACTAAAAATTCTCGAGGTCTTGATAAGGGAAAATTGCATTCCAGCCGAACTCATTAATGAAGTAGCTGTGAGGGCTACTCGTGAATTTCAAGCTAGCATCCTACAGATTTAGGCTGTGATCACCGCCTCCCACCTGAAGTAGTTGCCGAAGCTTTTGCGCAGGTCGTGGAGAAAGGATGTGTTGGAATAGTGGAAGCTTGGTTCAAGAAATACGCATTTCCCCCGAGTTGGCAAACCAAGGACTCAAGAAAGCCGTGGCTAATGGTCAGTTAGTCATTGTGAAGTTCTTGCTGGATCAACCGATGATATCAACAACTGCAAAGCGAGATGCTATCGTTGTTGCGGCTTAATGGAGTTGTGCAGTATATGTGCAGACAAGGGGGGTGGCCAATCGAGGTACTCGAGGAAGCATTTAATGCCACGCGTCATAAGAAATTCAAGAATTTTCTACGTGCAAACTTTGACCTGAACTAGGTCAACCAAAGATGGTAAGCTTGGACATCTGCTGGAGATTGAATGCCGTGGAACATCACATGAGTAGTTGGCAAAGTAGTTTGAAGTTTAGTGGTGCACGCGGTTTTAGCAGGAGTTGGTGATGGAAATTTAAATGAGAGGTTCAGGGTGTGCTTTAGGTGACACCAATACAATTTCATCAAAATGAAGTCGTGGAATTTATATTGGTAAGCACCTCGTCTCCTCAATGTCTGCCATGGCAGCTTTTCAGATCACTCGATAAAACTTCCTAGGAGCAAATCCGAAGTAAGTTCACAGATGGAAAGGTAGAAAAATGAGCTCAATACAGACGCGTTGGATCACATCAGTTTTTCAATAAGTATTTATAGTGCACCTTGATTTAGAATCAATCGTATTTTGTATGCCTCGTAGCGTATGCACTCGATGCATAAATTACGGTAGTCCAAAGTGAACTTCAGTAGCTCTTTGTGGCGCGTTACGTTTTGCACTTCGTTCAGAACCTCAATCGATCATTCACCATGCCTACACGTGTACTGCCCGACCTCGCTGCATTTTTGACGAGCTGTAACAACGATAACATTTTGCTTGGTAGGGACTGGTATTGTGAATTAGTCGAGCAAATACCATAATAATGCTTAGATAGCCTTTGACAACCGATTCCAGGAGAACTCGAATTGCACTCTCAATCTAGATTTGCTGTACTCCAAATAATAAATTTGCCAACTCTATGGACCCTTTTCAATCACTTTGGCAATGGCCCTCGAAATTTCTTTAGTGGAGAGGCAATAGTCATGGTACAAGATCTCCATAGTGCCGGGCTCATATTTGAGGGTACCTCGAGATAAAAAAAAAGCTTCTTTACAGCATCGTCAGGAATGCAGTTGCTTTTCATTTAAAGCTCCAGTTGATCTTTGCTAGTATAGTAATGAAGGCCATCAATGTAGCCGCAATGAATGAAAAACGACAATAATCGTCTGTTCTCCGTGACATACAAAAATATATGTCCAGGTGTACCGTCCTGGCTGCAGGAGAAACCTCACAATTTCGACATGATCACCACTAATTTTGAGTCGAAGTGCTCCACTTCCTTCGCACGCGGGATCGGTATCCTCGTCTTGCTGGTCATCCTCCGGTACACACTGCACCACACCAAGGTGTCTATTAGCCGCTGCTTCGTCTAAAACTCTCCATGCGGCCTCACGTAATTCTTAATCATTTTTCTATGAACACACTACTGATCACTATCGTCGTCTTCCTGTCGGAGCCGTCTTCCTTGTCTTTACAATCCAAATCGCTCTTACGTTTTGTAAAGGAGTACCATTTCCACCACAACTAATTTTCCATTTCCAGAAGCAGCAGTGGCAGCCGTTAGGGTCTCCCACGTGTCTTCATCCAATGATCCAGTCTCAGCACCGATGACCTTCAGTATCATAAACCTCGCTGCATCACTGTATGCTTACCTGGTAACAGCATCTGTAGTTGCATGCAAGACCTTGCGGTCATAATTTTCCAATAAATTCCGTAGCCACCTCAATTGACTACAGCCTTCTTTGGTGACATGAGTAGTAAATCAATTGCGCTGATAGTATGCGATAAAATTTCAATCTCAACCGGAAAGAAAACATCGTTGAGTCATTGGCTCGCTTCCTTGATGTGTTTCGCCTTCAGCGTCTCTTTCTGAGCACAGAACCAACATCAAGCCTGGAATTTCAGTTTTTGTTGTTGTTTCGTTTTGTACTCATGATTATCTAAAATACGGTGTCGCCAGGGTGCTCTATAATCATAATCTCAAACAAATCTACATGTAGAACAGCTTTGATGCTGTTATCGTTGAGAATACTCCATGAGTAGTACACATGATTCTGTGCATTAGATACGCAGATTCATAATACTTCGAGGTAATGTGCTATTAAAAATCATATTTGAATTTAACCGCAAATTGACGCGTGGGTCACAAAATGACTAGAAGAAACCCCAATTTACAACCCAAAATCCCAAGTGTCTGTCTAAGAACTATTGGAACAAAACGTGTTTCCCATAACTCTCCCACAGCGTGTAAACTTCGGTGAAACAATCAATGAAGGTAAATGCTTTCATACAGCACTAAGCTGATGTCAGCTACGAGATGAACTTCATGGTTGCAGAAAGATTTGGCGACGAACGAGTTGAGTTATGACTACAAGATTGATCCTACAAATTAGCGTGTACACGTATTGCATTATGTGTATACATTCTGGCACATAAAGGAAAAACTGTCCTGCATTCACTTCCGATTTTTGGAAGGTCAGTTACTTTCGATTAACGTTCAAAGACATTAACTTATTTACCAAATTCGTCTGTAAACTAGCAATGTGCACTACTGTTTGTAAGGGTGTTTATTGTCATCAAGGATGAAATGACAAGAGTCTGAACCAGGTCGCTAGTTCACGGTCGAGCATCAGCAGAAACGGCGCAAAAACTGGCTATGCTGCGGACAAACTTGCTCTGCGCTCGCCACGACCAATTGCATGCTTCAGCAACATATTTCTGCAGCACAAACCAATTACCCGCGACTTGCTTTTATTTGCCGCATGAGAACATTTATAAGGTGTAAATTTGCTAGTCAGCTTTGAGTGCAGGTTACGAATAAATATACCGTACTGAAAAAACGTACAGATGTGAGGGACAGGATCTGCCACGATGGTATCCAAGTCTCTATCTGTCTATCCCGTCAACGTGAAAATGGATTCCAATCTTCATCTTAGCCCCAAAGCATTTTGTCCTGCACAATTGAACACGAAAATGGCGAGTCATGGTGAGAGTATGGGCGCGGGGCGGAGCAATTTTACGCGACTCGAGGGTGTGCACTTTCCAGACAGAATCGCAGCGTTGGCGCATGTTCTGGAGTTAGTTGACGAGATGCTCATGACCCAAGAGGAGGCTATGATAAAAGCTGCAGGAACAAACGAAATGGCATGGCTAGAGAGTCTCTTAAGAGGGTGCGATATTGACTTGGCGGAGGCAGCTGCAAGTGCTTCAGCGAATGGTCATCTGGAGATGGTAATTCGTTTACTACACGAGACAAAGCGTCGTGAGGAGCATAGTGATAGTGATGATGATGACGATGGCGACGAAAGCGTCAGTGATGACGATGGTGATGGTGATGACAATGAGAATGGTGTGGAACAAATTAATCACGAAGGACGTCAGGTTCTCAAGAATGCGATTAAAGCTGCAGCCAGACATGGACAGCTCAATATTGTTAGTATGTTCCTGCCACAGACCGTGGGGTCTGGTGGAGATACTGAATTACTACAAATGTACAAGATGACATGGCAAGTTCTGGATGAAGCAGCAGCGTATGGACATCTCGACGTGGTACGATTTGCTGTAGAATATGCGTCTGAGTGGGGCTATATCCAATTGTATTCTGCAAGCATAAAATCTGACGCTCTATTGCGCGCGATATGTGGTGAGCACGGGCATGTAACGAAATTCCTGCTCCAATTATACACAATTATATGGAATATACAAAATGCAGTTGAGGAAGCAGTACAAAGAAAGCAGAGTGAGGTCGTGGAGTGGATCTTCGCTCTAAACTCGGTGAACGTCGACGCAGATAACCTGTTTGTCGATTTGGCACTGCGTAATCGGGCGGACGACTTGAAATATCTGTACACTTCCCGATTTGTGACTCCTCAGCTAGCAAATGAAGTCTTCAAAATGGCGAATCGTATCGTTGTCCTTCGAGCTCTCCTTGAAACGGGATGTATCACTGTTGGCTCCATCACAACAGCATTTCGAGAGGCAGCTAAGCGCTGTGATATTGCTGGTGCGGACCAAGCAAGTACGTCAATCGACATCGTAAACTTTCTTTAGAACCAAAACTGCATTCCACAGCGTGTGATAAGGATGGCTTTCGAAAATGTAGCTAAAAGCGATTGTGGGGCTGTTGTCCAGAGCATGTGTCATGATCGCCGTCTGTCCGCAAAGCTTATAAACAAAGTGTTTAGGAGTGCAGCACTGAGCGGACGCGTCATTATCGTGAAGATTCTTTACAAAGAACACCACATTTCGTCTCAACTGTCAAGTGAATCTCTCATTCAAGCCAGCAGAAAAGGATATGTCGAGCTGGTTAAATTCCTATTCTGCGAGGCAAAAATACCACATTCTAAGAAGGAGAAAGCATTTCTGAGTGCTGCTCGCTGGAACCAAACGCACGTTATCCATATCATGTGCCGAACGGAAAGTTGGCCGCTTGGTGTTCTTACGGGAGCTTATCATGCTACAAGAGACCGCCAGCTAAAGAAGTATCTAAACGCCAAAGTTATCAAAAAGTAAGAAATCTTGATGCATTTCGAAGTTTTCGTCGAGTTTCGCTGTCATTTCAACAGATCAGCAAGCACTGGATTTTGAAAGCTATTTACATCAAGTAATCGTTTCTCGCCAGTGTGGAGAATTTGCTTAAGACTAGAAAGTTACCCAAAAGAGTAGAATGGAGTAGATGCGTACATGAGTACAACCCGCCTTAAACCAGATCTGGACCGGAGAAATATACCTGTAATGGCTACCCATCTGTATATATTAACCGCCCAACAATTCAACCAAAGCTGGAGAAAGAACTCCTCAATGTAATTACCAAGTTAGAGTACCGGGATAGACGAGCGACAAATTTACGAAGTACACGGAGGAGTGCTGTGCGGCCTGGTACACTGCACCGTACGTGGCGATTGCGCAGAGTTCTGGATTTGGAAAGTAAATAAGATGAGTGAGAATGGTACTTCAGATATGAAAGTCTTGTACACGTGCTTGCGCCCGACCACCTTGACGCGGTTTCCTCCACCAAAGAGAAAGCGTGGCTGCGGTTGTCGGTGCCGATGAAAGCGTACAGACGAACCTGAAACAAGCTGAGGTTGAATTTTCGTCAAAGAGGTCCGTTCGCGAGTTCCTAGCTGGTCGATGAAATCAGAGGGCTATTCGAAAGTAAACCCAATCTCATCAGGAACGGGACTGACTACAATCCAACTTAGCCAACGAGCGTATCATCTCCAGTGGAGGCATTATGGCGGTGCTGGTGGACATGAGTCCTACGATTTCAGACTTGCCGACTCCGTTATCTTTGAACGGCGTTTGTGTGGTGACAGACTTTATGGCGATGTTCGTGTACACGAACTACAAGGATGGCGGTGAGTTGAGCAACTATGTGTTGGGCTCAGTGTTATGGTTAGGCTCGACGTGTGTTGGTACGCTTTGGAAAGCGGTCTTGCAGCGTATAGTTACCACAGTTGAACAAAATGCTACAGCATGGAAATATTGACGCAGGGAATGTTAGCGTGTTGGTCGATCGCATTGTTTTCATTCTGGTAATGGATGCTACCGTTGTGATGGATACAGAGGCAATAACCAATCCTCCCAAAAAATAACTACTGAGCATTTATTTCATAAGTCATTTCGTCGGTGTGCAGTCTTTCCTAAAGTCGTTGGCTGGTATTGATTAACTGGCAACCAGTCAGAAGCAGTAAGAAGTAGCGAATAAAGCAGTTGTGTATTCCTTCACACAGTGGTAATCAAGGTGAGCTTCAGAGATAATTGGATTTTGCCACTTAGTTCAATTGGAGCGTGATGGAGATGCTGTCGTTTCTACTCGCACGACGGACCGGGATGTGTCCACGCGACCGTAATGGCGGAGATCTGCTGATTTCGTTGTTTTGGAAGTCCCAGGTGTCGGTAATTCTGGTTCATGTGCACATTAGAGGGGCGACAAGAAGTTCCGTGGTCGACCACGCGTCAATTGAGATCTTGGGTTTTCTTTTCGAAAAAAAAGCGCTGAGCTCCAGCCGATAGGATTCCCGCATACACTTGCCTGCAAAAACCTTTATCGAAAATGTTGGGAATGACAACTCATTCGGGTGTATGACAGCACGTAGCCAAATGAGTTAATGGATCCAGCGTTGTCTCGATCGGACCCTATTGAATATAAAGTGCAATATGTGCACGAACACGACAAGAATACCTTGCTGGGTTTCCCAGGGGGAGAATAGACTACACTGCCATTAATGCTGCAACGTGGGCGTTGGGACGTTCGCCGTACGAAGGTGGAGATGGTCAACATTTTTAATTTGGAAAAATAAGCTTGTGCAAAGCTTATAGTATCGGGCATTACCTAACACGTGTCATTCACTTGTACATTCGTAGTCAGCATTGATTTCAGCACTTGCAAGTCAACAAGAAGCAGGTTCATCCAGCTCTTCTAGCCGTGAAGCGCATCGCAAGCCAGACTTCGAAGTACATGTTATACGTCCGCAGCTTTATATCAATTAAAAATTGCATACGTCGCTTAAATTATCCTGTACATCTAGCGTACCGTTAAAGGATACACAAGAAGCAAATACCCTCAGTCCTGTACTTAAAATTGTCACGCGAAGAGACTGTAGTGGAGGCTGCACATAGTGACGTGGTGGTGACTTGAAGAAACGTTTGAGCAGCACTGTAAAAGAACCGGTAGAGCATTTTTGATACAATAATGCATCCGCACGGGGGAGATTGATTGTTAGTTTCACATGGGGACAAGATAGGGAGACCAAGCAAAATCTACAATACGATACACGACGGCAAGTCGGTAGCACATTCTCAGCCTCAGATCACGCTGTGTCCTTGGAATTTATGAAATTTTCGGGTTAAGTAAAGATGTAAGCCACTCCCCATATACCTTCCCCAAGTTGTCAGCCTCGATGTCAGATTTCCCCATAGCCTTGAAGTCGTCAATTACATTGTCGGCCGTTTTGCTATCCAGAAACCACTTAGCAAACTGGCTGTTAAGGACATCGTCGCGTTTCGTCCTTAGCATGGTCAACCTAATGTCTTCCAGCTTCTTCGCGGTCGCTGCAGCCTTCTTCGCGTCTGCTGCCACCTTGTGAGCCTGCGTTCTGGGGACGTACACCTTCACCTTCTCCAAAGACAAACTCTTCAACAATCCCCTTTCTTCGTTCTGCCCGTCGGCGCTGTCTTCCTCGTCGAATGCGTCGAGAGTGTGTCGAAGCCTGTTGTTCGCGACAACGGCTATCTCAGCTTCGTTCATCAAGCTTTCTGTCTTCAAGGGCTTCATTGGTGACTTGTTGGACTCTGTGCCCGTAGAGACAGCATCAATTAGGGCGAATGAAGCAACGATTAGCGGGAGCACAATCGTGTTCAGACCCATGGTTTGTCTTGGCACTTGGGCAGCAGGTGCTTCAAATAAGAATGAACAGCCAGGGAAATTGCTGCGGAGCCATTAGGCAGTGGACTAGTCACATGATGATCACAATTTGAAGGGTATCCTCAGACTGAGGGCCTGACTCGCCATATTAATACATGTACTAATAATAGTCACTCAGGCCCAGAGGTAGAGGATGTAATGTGAGATGGATTACCTTGGAGGCGAGGAATTGCCATAATCAAATGGAATGTACTGAATCATCCATGTGCAAATCTAGTACATAATAGTCTCCACATGCCATAATCATTCTCAGATTGCCGTATTGACAAGGATGCCCCGGTCTCGTGAGAACTACATAGGAAGGAAACGAGCTTGTCTTCATGTGCACATTGGGGGAAATCGAGTGCACAACTAGTTTTATGGGCGAAGCGCCAACGGAGGCGAGTACGTGTACACATAGCTAACCCGCACCAGATGCCTGCAAAGCATGGCCGCCCGGTATTTACGGAGGCGGGTCCAGCGCCGAGCATTCCAACGAGACGAGCTTTGCACTCGTCCGAACAATATCCCAAGCAAAGCGAGGCCGTAAGGGCGCCCAGCCAAGCGGAGCGTGGATGGCCATTTGTGTATGATGGTATTTGTCGTGAGAGCCCAAGCATTTCGAGTAAAAGTTGGTTGCACTCGAAAGTCAATCACAGTGCACACGAAAAGAATTGACCCCGATGAAGGCGATTGAAATAATTACATTGACAAAGATAGCTGGATTCAACGGAACTCGTCATGAAAGATACCATAAAAGCTACAATTCAGCGCGAAGGTCACGAGCAGCGTCGATCGGTTCTTCGATCACCAGGCAAATCAACAAGCCTCTTGAGAATTGGCTTCTTGATTACCAAGTTCGAATGTAGCTGTTTCTACATGTCGGAGACGAACCAATATTTTTCTACTGGATTATGGTATTTCCTGTCCTGAGGCTCATCCGAAACCGTGATCATAACGGCCATATGGAGATGTATTTTTGGATTTAAAGGCATAGGTTAACAAAAAACAGACAAATTGTCTGAGACAATCCCCTCGAGAATGCTTAACGCTACTGTAACAACTGTACTTATTTTATAATACATGTATTATTGTGAAAACTGGGCAGAATATCCATTGCCAATCGCCCACAATTCGGGGATTTGAATTGCACATCCCCAACATAAATTATACGCTTACGAATAGTATTTAGAGGTCTAAATGAGGGTAGGGTGACCTAAATCCGAGTTCGCTCACGTCCAGCACGCATACCTTATTGGCCACTTGATATTTACCCCGATTGGGGGAAATGAGACGATGCATTTATGCCTGAAGCTACCCATCTACTGCCCGAACAAACCCGATTGACAAAAGAGCCAGACAGTGTCAACAAGTGATGTGTACGCAAAGTATACGTGCTGATCTCGTATATTCGGATAGTTTTGAGCGTCTCCACCAACTACTGGCTTGAGCTAGTGCACCGTTAACAGTCTTAAGTCTATACGGCGAAAACGCACAAGTGATACGAACGCAAGAAGAAAGTCGACCCGCACAAAACATGGATGCTAACCGAAGAGAAATTTGGTTGACTTTTGAATGCACATGCAAAGGTATCTGTAGCGAAAATACTGTAGCTACTTCCTACTCAACAAGCTGATCTTTTCGGAGCCCGTAAAGTCATCGAAGGCAAGGAGGGCGTACTTTCCGCAGTTGTAGCTGTCGACTTGCACGTCAATCTTGCTTAGGTAATGATAGACTCGGTACTTCCTCGGAGAAAATCCTGGCAGTAGCGTCGCCAATCTCTCTGCAACCGCTCGCACACTAAATCCCTTGGTCGAAGACATTGGGTCGTACACACAAACACCTTTCATCGAAAGACCACCATAATACTGCACCAATACTGCTGACTGCAGCAGATCGGGATAAAAAAATTCTCCTTGGACACTCCGACAAAAAGTCCCGCAAATCTGATCCATAATGTTGAGGTGGCAGCATTCTCGACAGATCCTACCACATTGGGGCTGATAACAACGACGTCCGCCCTCGACCCGAACAGCGTGATTGTATAATCTATCGCTGTGCCTTAGGTCAACGCATGCGTCCAGTAGGTCAATAACGTCAACAAGATATTTGCTGTCAAGATAACTAGGTGCCGACTTGAGCTCAACCATCGCCTGACGGAGTACGCAATCAAAAGTCACCCTTCTAATCGTGTTTCTCTTGACGAAAGCACGATGGAGACTGTTGACGAACTCAGGAGAGCCGGGGCTAAAAAGACCAGTATTCTAAAGTTTATCACAGAGAATTCGGACAGCAATCCAATCCATCGAGATGTTCACAACCCGGTTTGCAAGTTGAAGGCACGAGAAAATGGAAACGGTCCCAGTACCAGTGGGAAACGCTTGAAAAAGTGGATGTCAGAGTTCGGGGAGCTGCCAGGGAACGTCGGGCGCATTTTCGTTGATGAAATGAATGGAAAGGTATTAATAACTTTTTGATCTCTGTGTCGTGTGCCTATTATGAACTAACATTTAATTGCATCCACTTAGAGAGTTACCACCTGTATCACGCTTCAGACAAAACATATGAAAACTCTTCAACGAATTTCCTTAGATTCTTCTAATTGATGCGACGCATGGGACGAATCGTTCAAATACAAGGTGTTCTCCTTTATGGCTCATGATACGTTTGGGAAAGGCCGTTTCGTGCAACACGCGCTTCTACAAAATGAACGATGGCCGACATTATTGACGACGCTGGAGGAGTTTAAAACTAACAACCCAGCGTGGACCAAGCTGAAGTGCGTGTTTATCGACAAAGACTTCACAGAAGTGTCTGTCTTGAAGTCAGCATTTCCTGATGTGACGATTCTACTCTGCCAGTTTCGTGTTCTCAAGTATTTGCGGGAGGGGATTGAGTCGGCTGACTACGGGTTCACTACTTGGCAGAAACGCCAGCTCCGGGGTGTAATGAGTCTGCTTGTGTACGCAAAGGCGGAGACCCTGTACGCGAAGCATTAAGCTACATGATCCATCTCGCTTCGGTTGGCTATTCCGCTCCTGTGCTTTCATCTTCAGTTGGTCACGATTCACCTTCCGCCGGGCAAGTCGGGCAATACCCCGGTGTTATGACGGGGGTCACACGCACCTTAGCGGGGAGGAAGCGTTAGCTTACGAACCACAACAGACNTGTGTCCTACACCGGGAAGTCTTATTCTATCATCCGCCATTTCCCGGCAACGGCGAGACCACGCGGTGGCCCCATTACAGGTCTAGTCGGGTATGAATAGGCTCTGGACGGGCTCACTTCAAATCTGAGCAGGGAAGTGTCAACCCTTTATGAATCGAAAGATGACCAGCACCCGTTTGTTGTATACGTTTTCAAGAATTGGGATAATTGTCGTAAACTCTGGTGCGCCCACAAGCGTCAAAACACTGTGACTCTTGGAAAAAATACCAACAACAGGTTGGAATCTTCGTACAAGCAGTTGAAGGAATGGGTAGATTCTTTCATGGCGGTGGATGAGTCCGTTGCTTCGATCAAGTATTACCAAAGTCTACAGGAGAGACTATTTATCGCCGAAGTATACAAGTAAGTTATCGTACAGCATATTGATTACGACCGCGAAATTACAGTAGTGGCGAATCTCGTGAGCGAGCATGCGTGCAAGCTCATACACGGTCAGTACACGAATGCACTTGGTCTCGCTTCGTACACATTATACGAAGTGTATCCGGATGTCTACTTTGTCAAGAGCGCGTGTATGGACGACGACGCGCTAGACGAGCTCAAAGTTGAGTACTCTGTCGCCACGCGCGGCTGGACATGTTCATGTTTGTTTATTTGCACCAGACTCCTACCCTGTCGCCACGTCTTCTTATTTCGATCGGCACTAGGCAAAGAAACTGTGATCTCGTGGCAACTCCTCAATAAGCGGTGGTTGCTCTTGGTGGTTCGGTCAGCGATAAAATTCGCGAGTCTAAACGAGAACATCCCTTCGCCAGATTTGTTCGTAGTGAGACTTGTCCAAGCTCAGACCAGCGGCCCTTGGATCCAACCCGCAAGTTTCGTGAGGCTGTCTCGAATGCTACTGGGATATGTGATACTACGGCAGGCCTGGTGATGGCTCAATATCGAGAGGCAAATAAAATATCTTGGGGGGGGCTCTTCAATTCAAAAGAGGATACTTCCACCACGTTGAATTTGAGGGAACCTCGATAACTGAAAATGAAGTTAGTGGGTTACCAGATCAAATGGGCGAGCAAGTAGCGGACTCACCTGTACGATCTACACAGGTGAAACCTCCGCAAGTCACCCAGCCGAATATCCACTCCGGCGAGTTGGACAACATACCGGTCATCCAATCGGTCGATTCAAGGATCCAGTCGGGTGAGTCGGACAATCCAGTGGAGCTAAGTAACCAGTTGGTTAATCAGGCAGGTGCAAGGTTGGATCCAGCCAATGAAAACATATTTGAAGTATCTAGTCCACCGAAGTCGCGTGGGCGCCCGAAGCGTACGTCCAAGGCCAAGAAGGCTGCTCGGAACAAGGCCGTCGCCACTGCTGAAGATGACTCGGACATGTACTCCTCAAATATGAGCCTCCCGCCAGTGCACGCCACGGTATCAACAGAACCTACCTACAAATCTTCAGCCGAACTTCTATCCAGATTCAAGGTGTTCGAGGTTGGCATCAAATTCAAACCGCCAGTAGCCCGCAAGATACGCAATCTCCCACCCGCAAAGCTGCTCATACCTCCGGAATCGATAACACGCATATTCAGCGCCGAGTACATCAAGACGTGCGATATAAAAGTAACAGCTCTGTAGGCCAAACAAACTGGAGTTGCTGAAAAGATGTGGCACTGGAAATTACTGGATTCGGTGTGTACTCGACAAAAACACTGGCAATCGTGAAAAAAATGGCATAAGGCGATGAAGTCTATCAAGCTAGTGGAAAAATCCCTCCTCTGGGTTGATACGATTGATTTTATGCGGCCTATGCCTACTACATTCCGAGTCGACTCGGATACAGATGTGCTGACCCAATTGAAGCTGATCCCGCTTCTTTCGCCAAAAGGTACGCATTAACCATTCTTTTACACAATTTTAACGAGCCATAATCACCCAGGTATGTATGCTAATTACTTCAAGACTGAACTCCTCGATCTATTCGGCAGACAGCGACTAGGCGACGCTACAATTAACGCTGTAATGGCAATTATATCGGGAGGACAGCTTTAGCTGGCTAAATATCCAAACCAATTTAATTACAGTGACGGGGAGCCCCCCCCCCCCAGGTTTAATTGGCAAATGTTGCGTGAGTCCATATGTCACCGATTGATGCTACGTTTACAAAATAGTCCACGTGCATCTTGTGGCTGGCGTTTTTCTGAATGTATTGAATGACGTATGCCACACAGGATACGTGAAACTCATGCAGGCCAGTCCAAAACGACCACCACGTATTTTAGATACCGACTTCCTCCGCTTATAGTGGACAGGTCACATACCGGTACAGTGTACCACCCGCCATTAGTGATGTTCTGATTTCGGTAACCAGTATCAATACTGAAAATCAGTCAAGAGGTAACTACGATTTTAAAAATAGATCCCATACAAATATGAAGATTAAATTGTGATTAAGTCCGGAATATTCATTTGTTTGGTCCGCGTTTTACACTGTTTTTTAGTCGAAGGTCTGCTCGCACCTTCGCAGCAAAGGCAGCAGCAATGTTGTCAATGTCGGTAAGTGTCTTTGCCCAGTGCAAAGCCTGTGGTGCGCCTTGAACGTGCGCTTCCTCCTCCACGATGCGTTGAGCCCCTGGATGCTCGGCGGCAAAGATTCTAGTGTTAGCATCTTTTTAGAGTAAATAGGAACACCGACTTTACGAAGGTCATTAGCCCATTCAACTAGCCCAACTTATGATGACCAAGGCAACTTTGTACCTAGTTCTTACTGCCAAACCTTCTTCTTACNAATGGCGATCGCTTGGTGGTCTCTTTCTGTACTGGTATATTACCGGTAATAATGTTTGCTTTCGTGACCTATAAGGGGAAATGAGAAGGAGCTCATAATCCTGCAATGTGATTGGTCACTCTTATATGAGGCTCTCCTTATAAGCGGAGGAAGTCGGTACTTGGCCAGTGCGTTTTCGCAACCGAAAACCCAATCCCATTGCTAAATATGTGCGCGGTATATTAATATTATCCAGCCATTCATTTGCGAGTTTCTAGAGCTCTAAGTTCATACAGCACGGACCAATAACTATGTGTGTATGTAATNCAGCCGTCACTACATCAAATACTTCTTGGAATGCACGAACCGATAAGACTGGGTAGTGATTTGACAGGACAAGCCTCGTCTTAATAGCTTTATTCTGCAACAGTTCTGGTAATTTATCCAAAGAAAATCTTGTTGTGTCCAAAGTGACGCTGGTTCATTCCAGCATAGAAACCTTAGTCAACTCGGATTAAGAACAGCAGCATCAACTGGACGCGTCTAATCTCAACGCGCATGCAACAAACGTTGCCTTCCAACCATTTCTGCTAGCTCGAACAAACGAAACTTGCGTCCTACTCCAAAATACAACTTTCAGCTAAACCTCAAACGACAGCATCTACTGTCCTCCCAGACCAAAGCAACGCCTCTAGTTAGTACAAGCAGCATTGTAACAGGGTTAGACGTACAAATGGCTACATCACTTGTAACCTAACAGCAGTGACTTCTGTTAGAAGTTAGTTGACCTCCTTCCTTGGTGTGAGGCACACCAATGGCTACATTTAGGCGGACGACTGGTCCGCATACATTTAGAGATCTCATTGGTAGAAAGCAGCATCTTTCTACCAATGAAATCTCTAAATGTATGTGGACCAGTCACCTAACACGTATTCATTGTGTATGCAGTGCTCCTGTGGTGGCTGAACCAATGGGCTATTTTCCCAAACATGGTAGTCATGAACGGACCCCGGCCATTCGGCAACAATAGTTCGCACTCTTGCAACATCGTCGCACGTCACTAATACATTGACGTAGTACGAAGATTTCTGGCTAAAGTAGTCTTCACCGTGGTGCCGGTGTTTTGACGCGAGGGGAAACAAAGATCCATCAGTAACCCCAACGCAGTTGACAAAGCCATATTTGTCCTTCATTCGTTGTGCAATGATCTGACGCTCCTCAGGATCTGGTCACGTCAGAGTAGATGTCGCTACTTTCATCACAGCAGCGAACGCTCGATAGATATAGTTGTGTATTGAGCAGCTAGCAATTCCGAGCTAGACACCCATCGTTGATCCATAATTATCATTGCTGTAGGTTCCCAAATACTTCAGTAGCGTCAACAGATGAAGCTCAGCCCCGCCCTGGAATGGTTTCTTGCCCGCAGACACAATGACGGGGTCGTCCTTTACGTGTTCAATCAAACGAAAGAACACTTCGCGTTGGATTCGAAAGTGCTTCTGAAACTCAGTGTCGTTTAAGTAGTCGGGGTCATAGAGCAGGGTCTTCCATCGATCGCTATGTCGTCGGTATTTTGACTGCGGCACCACATAGCGTGTTGACTGCACACTATCATATCCCATCTGCCAAATCTGGTCTATTTCGTCTTTCGACGAGTCTTGATCACTCAGCAAATCACGATGACTTGCTGTTGTACCCCGTTTTTCAATGACGTGACACAAGTCACGCAGCTCTCTACCTCGCGCGGACAAACGCGGCATCTTGATGATCACTGAGGCTGCGAGAAAACTGCACCATCTGCGTGGAAACCTAGGATCAGGCAGAAAACAAATTCTTGCTTGCAACCACAACTTAGGGTTGTCAATTTTTCATGTTTTGATTGGCCGAAACACTTCTCGGGCAACGCCTGGAAAATTAAAATTCTACTTGTTGCTGCACAATTGACGGTCCCTAATTGCTGTTTTGCGATGAGCGTTTTTGGGGATTATGAGAGCGTGGTAGACTTGTAATCGTTTACCAAGCTAGTTTTATCATGCAGCTATTTTGGTTGTTAGTATTCAATACTTACGCATCTCGCTTGGAATAAATAACTCGGATTGGCTGAAATTTCTGACGCTTCAGAAAATCGCTTACCTTAGGCAAGTCAGAGTATCCCTTTTCCAGCCTTATTTGGGCCAAATAATTTGGCCAAGTGCAAATAAAATTTGGCATGAGCAAGTCCGATTTGGCAATACCGGTATGCAAATCAAATGAGACAACGTCATATTAAATGATACTTGTCCACCATCGAGATAATCGCCTCCAAAGTTGACCTGCCGTTTTTTCGTAATTAAGTGAAGTTTGAGAAAAGGCCCGTTTTTGTGTTTGAAAATTCAAACTGTCACTAAACTGAACGCTCACACTCCAGAAGATATACGACACCGTTGACATGGAAGCCCATCGCTTGAGTCCCGACCAACAGTCCGCTGTCCTCAACAGCAGCAGCCGCACTCCTCATCCGACAATCAGCAGCCACAGCTCGATGCCGCTCCCCAGCAGCAGCAACAGGCCGCTGCCGGACGCCAACAGCAGCAGGAAGAACCCGCAGACTCGGCGCCGCCCTCCATGCCAGTTGGCTCGCCCTCACTGCAAGCTCAGCCGCCTCAGCGTCTGAACCAGTTACGGGCTACGTCACCGCACTTGTGTGCTGGTGAAGACTCCAGGTCAGAGATATTGTCGGAGAGTGAGGAGCCCGATGACAGCAACGATGACGACTGGAGCGATGCTGAATCCGCAGAGAACAATGGGGAGGTGACGGCTGACAGTGCAGCAAGCGAAGATGGCGAGCAAGTTGAACAGGATATATGTATCAATTTAATGGAGATGGATGTCCACGAGATGGTTTTGAGTCTCATCCGCGCCGACGTGCGCGAGCGACACTGTCTCCAAGGCAAGGCACAAGAGTTGGAGAGCCTGGTCTGCTCGATATCACAGGCGACAAGCATTTACACGATGGTAGGATTGTTTATGCAGACCGACACAGTGGAGCGCCGGCGCGGCAAGTGAAAGCGAGAGAAGTTCAACTTCTCTCGGTCCAGATGGTGTAATGGGCCTACTTAGCCCAATACTTAAGCTTACACGTGTGCACACGTGTATGAGGAAGCGTAGGTTTCTTGGACTTAACTTTATTATACTTGCGCCCCGCAAGTATAGTTAAAGCTAGATTAAAGATAATAATTAACACTTTAGGTGAAATTGAGAACTGTATTTGGTTTGCTTATTTGTCACGAAGTTACCTCCTAAAAGGAATACTATGTAAGAGTGGTTTGCCGACGGGTGGTCGGCAGAATCCTACGATTCTAATTGGGTAGAGCGTGCCCAATGATGCTGCTTTCTACCAATGAGATCTCTAAATGTATGCGGACCAGTCGTCCGCCTA
>LGSN01000516.1:0-26573 GCA_001314375.1 Phytophthora podocarpi | reverse complement strand
CTCGCTTTCGACACGCTCTCTTTCGTGAGATGGTAAGCATTTCAACCTAGAACAGTAGCCAAACTCACAATACCCTACTGCAATACAGAGAACTTCCACAGTTGCATATTGCAACAGGTGGAAATTTGTATTCTGGCAGTAAGGCATTGAAGTAAAATATTTTGTACGGCGGATTTTTTTCGGACCCCTGCTTTATTCTAAGTATAAACGAAAGGCTGCTAATGCACTGTACTTATGTAAGCCAATGTCGCGCACCCTCCCTTGCAGCGGGGTCGGGTAGCTGCGGGCTCTTAATAAANACCAGCCTCCGTCAGCGTTCTTCGTCTAGCGTACAGGGTGTGTCGTCCCTCCTTACGAACGACGAGGATCCTCGGCCGGCCTCACGCCATCAAATACCGAAACCGGGGTACACTAGGCACTGTAGCCATTTCCCAGTGTACCCATTTCTTCTTGACCTTGGGCCGTTGCCTCTCGAAGCGGCGCTTGCTTGGGTCCGATATGACCTTGATCCTGCATCTGATGGAGGCCTGGCACGGTGGCTTCCCGCCCGGATGCGGGACACCAAGCGGGGGCTCATGCCAACGCATTCTATTCTATGCTAGTCATTATGCATTTAGCATGCGCCCTTTTAAGCCTCATTTTGGCCGAGACGTCAAAGTGATCGGATAAGGTCTAGAAAAACACAACCAAAACACAGATAATAGGGGTTGTCAATTGTGCAGCAGCAAGCAACATGTTTTTTTTTGCAGCAGGTCACGAGCTTTTTCCACCGATCTGATTGGCTCAGATTGCATTTCGTGAACAGCATCGATTTTGGCGTTTGCAGCAACAAGCCGAATTTTGTTTCTGACATCAGTCAATGGGCTAGGGGTAATCGACCATCTGTCGTTTCCGGCACGCGTCGTAGGTAAGCTCCTTCGGGAATGGGTGGGGGCCCTCACGTCGTATGCGCTAACTACTGGGTCTTTTGTTGATCTGTTTGGAGCAGCAGCTTGCCAACACACAGGACCAGCGCGCCCACTAGCGGCGCGACGCAGCAGAAGCTTTCTGGAGGCGAGGTGAGAGTGCGTTCAGAGGGCGTTATGCTGCCATTTTTTTCAGGAGAAGCGCACCATCTCGATTGTCGCCTTTGACGCAAAATCTTTGTTCTTGCTGCTACACCATGAAAAGGGGCTGTCAATTTTGCTTCGTTTGATTGGACAAAATATCTAACCCGTCGCCGACGTCAAATAAAAAAAAAGACTCTTGCACAATTAACAACCCCTAATATCCAAGACATAAAGGCCGTGTTAGACTTGTACCCGTGCACACTATTCGAGCCCGAACTGAAAAAGGCTGGATCAGCCTAAATAACTCGTTCATCTATACATAGACAGAACATACTTAATCCAGCTATTATAGATTCAATCTTTTGCCTATTAATACTGGTAGACCCAAGCCTCCCACGAGCAGAGAGGCCTGCGAGCTAAATTGCATAGTCTGCTCGTTTTGTGAGCTAGATTTTTCAGCTCACTCGCTTAAATACGACGTCGACGAGCTGATTCAAACCGTCGGTCGAGTTTAGACCAATCAACGTGTGTGCGTAGCTCAATAACGAACGCCCCCCTCTGAAATCGGATTGGCATGAGAGCACTTAAAACCTCATGAGCGCGCTCGTGAGATTTTAGCTGCTCACGCTCGTTCCTGCGAGCTCTGCTCCCGGACAGCTCGTGGGATGCTTGGGTAGACCTGAATTTTGAATCCAGCTGTTTAGAGGCTATCAAGCTGGATCACATTTTGGCTGTTTCAGATTGCAATCGAGCTGTTTAAGAAATTCCAGCCGTATTTAGCCTAAATCAGCTGCATTGACCGCAAGTCGAACACGGCCTAAAAGTCTGATCAGTTACAACTACAGTACAGACATGTTATTACTGTACATCGTTAATCGGTCTGCATGGAACCTAGCCACTAAATAATGAAAAGTAGATGGAGTAGAAAAGTAATGCCGATCATCTTTCCGGTTGTGGATCTGGCGCCGCCAGTCCTTCAGGCGGTGAACGGAGTGCTTCTCCATGCTTGGCACACTCAATGCAGTACTGTAGCTATCGTGAGCTTGATCTTCAACGCGTGCATGCTGACAACGATTCTTCAACAATTCATGCAACCTTCAGAGTGATACATGTATGAGAAAGCGCTGCACATTACTTCTGAAGTACATCGAAGTTCGACGTTGGTGCCGCCCTCGGCACAATGCGACTCGCACTCAGATAAAAAGCTGTTGAGAACTCAAGATGAGGGCCTTCTTCAGAAGAAGACCGGCAAGAAGAGTCTTCTTGCCGGTGAATATCTCAGAAACAGCAACCGATCAGATTGTGCACCTGCACCTTATGATACATGTATCTGTACGCGATGGATACAGCCTGTATCCATCGCCAGAATTAATTAGTCGATGAATTTGTGGTGTTCGACGTGTTTGCAGTCGAAGAGTTGTTCATCTGCACTGTTGAATTGCCACACCGAGTGGATGCAATCGCCTCGCTGTTCGAAACTGGTCATGAGTCACATCTCCCAGTCACGCGCAGACCTAGACGAGTCGCGACGGCTATACACATCTTGGCCATCCTACGCACCGAGAGATCAGATGACCAGGATTCGGTTGTCCTCAGTATCACGTGGCGCATCAAACGCTGTGCTACTTTGCCCTCCCCCTGCCATCTTTGTATCTCTCCTTGTAAATGCCACTGTTGAAAACGGCGGCTACCCGTCGTGTCGTCTCGAGTGAGCGCGCCCATTTCGTCGCCATCATGCTTGTCCCGTTCGTGCTGAGTGCCTTGGCCGGCGTGCTGTTTGCCTCTCAGGAAGTCTCTGCTGCCTGCAGCAATTGGTCCACGCGCTACCAGACCAATCTGCAAGGTGTCTGCGTCTGCAATGCCACCCAGTGCGACACTGTTTCCAACGACTACACCAACCTCATCTCTGGACAAGTCGGTGTCTACACTTCGTCCAAGGCTGGCGACCGCTTCGCCTACAAGGTCGCGAATGTTGACGCGACTGCCGCGACCAACCCGACGTACACCATCGACGTGTCGACACAGTACCAAACGATGATCGGTTTCGGTGGCTCCTTCACGGATGCGGCGGTTATCAACGTGTACAAGCTGTCGTCGACGCTGCAGCAGATGGTGCTGGACCAGTACTTCTCCGACAAGGGGTTGCAGTACTCGCTAGGACGTGTCGCCATTGGTTCGACAGACTTCTCCACGAGCATTTACTCGTACAATGACAATGCGGGCGATCTTGCCCAGGAGAAGTTCTCTATCGACGTGGATAGGAAGTCCAACAAGGTCGATCTGATCCAGCGCGCGATCAGGACGTCGTCGCGCGACATGAAGTTGTTTGCCTCGTCCTGGGCCCCTCCGGCCTGGATGACGACTGAAAACACGACGATTAATTGCGCACTGAAGGGGAACCCTGGCGAAGAATACTGGCAGTCGTTGGCTCTCTACTACTCCAAGTTCTTTGACGAGTACCAGAAGGAGGGCATCGATTTCTGGGCCATGACGGTGCAGAACGAGCCGACCAAGTCAATTTTGCAGACGTCCGAGTGGCAATCACTCCGTATGACGGCAGAACAGCAGCGCGACTTTGTCAAGCTCGACCTGGGTCCCACAATGGCAAAGAACCATCCCCACCTTAAGATCATTGCTGGCGACGACCAGAAGTCGGGTATTCTGGACGAGCTGGCTCCGTTCGAAGATGTTGATGCTCTCAAGTACATCAGCGGTCTGGGTGTCCACTGGTACCGCAACTTGGACTTCTTCTTGTTCAGTTTGGGCGGCGACTTTGACAAGCTCTTGACCTTCCACAACAAGTTCCCAGATGTCTTCATGCTCGCGACGGAGGCCTGTGAAGGCTATCTGCCGAGTTGGTTGGGTACCGGTTCGGGCCCGTCCCTCAAGGATGCCGACAAGAGCTGGGCTCGTGCCGAGAACTACGGCCACGACATCATCGAGGACATCAATAATTTTGTGGGTGGGTGGACCGACTGGAATTTGGCGCTGGACACGACGGGTGGCCCCAACTGGGCGAAGAACTACGTGGATTCTCCGATCCTGGTGGATGAAGTCAGCGGTGCTGAGTTTTACAAGCAGCCAATGTTCTACATCATGGGTCATTTCTCCAAGCTCGTTCCTGCCGGCTCGCGCCGTATTGAGTTCCCGAAGACCAAGAGCCTCAACAGCTTTCACCGCTGTGCGTTCGTCACGCCCAACAATAACGTGGTTATGCAGTTCCTGAACCGCGATAACTTCGCCGTTTCGGTGAGTGTGAAGCAGACGGATGCCAAGACTTTCACTCTGACGCTGCCAGCTCGCTCGATGCAGACAGTGATTCTTCCTGCCTCTGATGCCACCAAGATTCAGGCGTAAGCATGGAGAAACAACCTTTAATAATCTTCATGTAACTCGGTCTGAAGTAATACTGGAGATACCATCATATGAATGAACAAATGAGCAAATGAAAAATGAACAAAACTTTTTGCCGTGCCTGGGCTTAAGGCAGCGTATCGAAATTGGGTTCCTAAATCTAGGTCAAGCACTAACGAAATAATGTCACGAAGATATCACGCAGCAAACTCTCACCAGCATCCAGCAGGCTTCGGAATAAGTAGCTAAATAGTAGTAAACGCCTACAGGTCAGTGATCTTCTCTCTCTCTCGCAGCAATCTTTGGGTGGTTTGCCTCCCGAACAATCGTGGCGAATTTGTACATGTTCGTTACTCTGATCGCTTTGAGCAAAATCCTTCCTCGCTGTTCATAGCTTGGTGAAAACTACCACGTAGTATACAAGAAATTCCACAAGACTTTGAGCTCAGGGCGAGGCACAGTTTGCATTCTTAAACGTGCTTAAGGAGAGCGTGTTCTAACGTTGCTGCTGTAGTAGTGAGCCAAGTGAAAATCCGTTTACAGCAGCTAACGTTACTATCGTTTTTCCAGTTACGAAACAAAACTCACTACACTGTAAAATCACCAGGACCTGTGGCTGTATTATTTTCTGAGTCTTGTTCACCAAGAACTAAAAGGAAAGGCATCCTTGAGCCTCTCCATAAAGATGTCGTCCTTGAACGGCACTTCGTCCTTCGACGTGAGCCAGACGTTACCGTCGAGGGCATCGCCGTTCAGTGTTTCCCGAGCCGCCACAGTCAATTGGTCCCAAGTGATTAAATCCTGGGTTTCGCCTGCTGCTTTCGTGAGCTGCAGAGCTGCCTTGTTACCCAACAAACTGTAGTAAGATTCCAGCTTGACACTCGATCCATCCATGTACTTGAGCATCGGAGGCGTCGCCTTCCCGTGCCCAACACCCGCGGACATCGAGACGCCGAGAATGATCGAGTTGACAGACGTGGGGCTGTCCGTCCAGACGATCGCGTACTCCCAGTAGTGGCGGTGGCCGGATAGATGGTAACGGCCCTTAGGGAAGTACCAGGCGTACATGATGGCCCACTTGTCCTTGTACCAGTCGGAGCACGAGTACACTTGGGAGCCCACACCAGAGCCCTCGCAATCACCGTTGGGCCGGCCAGACCATTTGAGACCACCGCTAATCGAACCGTTTGCCTGGACAGCAGGGTGCGGGTAGCAACCGTAGGAGATATAAAGCTGGGGTGTACTTGACAGCAGATTTTTCATCGTCAGTGGTCGGTTCCGGGTGGGTGAACGGCCATTCAGTGCAGTTCGCGCTTTGTCGGTAAGTTGTTCCCACGTGATCAGATCCTGCGTCTCGCCGGATTTCTTGGTGAGTCGGACACTCTGCTTGTTGCTCCAGACACTCTTGTACGAGTCGAACTTGACGGTCGTGTCACCAATAACAAACTTGGCGTTGGGAGGTGATGCCTTTCTGTAGCCGACTCCACCGAACATCGACACACCTAGAATGGTCGAGTTGTCCGGCTTTGAATTGTCCGTCCACACGATCCCGTACGACCAGAATTGACGATGGCCGTACCTGCCCTGGCTAATGAACTGGGGGCCCTTAGGGAAGTACCAAGCGTACATGATAGCCCACTTGTCCTTGAACCAATCGGAGCGCGAGTACACTTGCGACCCAAGATCAGAGCCTTGGCACTCCCCATCAGGCGGCCCGCTCCATTTCAATCCGCCACTAACAGAGCCATCCGACTGAACAGCAGGATACGGGTGACAGCCGTACGAAATGTGAAGTTGCGGCTTGTACTTGACGGCAGACCTATCGGACTCGGTGATAGGTTCGGGTTGAGCGAATGGCTGAACGGTGTCGTGGTCGATCATTACACCGTCGGCGTTAACCGCAGCCACTGAGGCGATAGCACCGATGAGGAATGCGCGGAGGTTCATCTTTACGTGAAACTTTGAGATGCGTAGTCAACACGGTTCGTTGAGAAGTGAGCGGCTTTGATCGGAGCGCTCTAAGCTTGCAAAAGTGCAGTAAGAAAGCACCATCCTCGATGTTCGGATCACGCTGCGTGATATACGCACCAACTTGGCTTTGAATCAAAGTTTGATGGCATCAGGTTATCCTGCGATGTGCTTAAGACACAAGGCGGGATTTACCTTTGGAACCTCTTTCATAGGCAATATATGTACTCATTTCAAGGTTTTCCAAGAGTGCCCATTTTTCAATGAACAAAAATTCGATGTTTCTGCCAACTTGGCTGTAGATACACCCCGCCACAGGCGCGTAACAGATATGTACAGTACATTACTACAACGCTGCCTATTATTGTGTAGATAGATGCATGTAGATGCCTTGAAGGTGTTACTTTGGCCGCGAAAAAATGTTTATTTACGGTGTTGCAGGACCAGAATTTTAAATGTTGGACTCCGTCGTCTACAAAATAGCGCATATATTTTCGAAAACTGCATTTGAGCGGTATTCAACAGTAGAAATGATGGAACAATGCACGAGCACACATGTTCCTAAACTCCCTTTAACCTAACGTAGCTCGGCCGATAGTGCGTCGGGGGTCGTCAACTATAGAGTTGAGGGCATTAGCTGTCCTGTCGGTGGGTTTCTCCGACTCCGTACTGAAGGACAGCAGTGCAGAGTGCAATGAGTGCAACGATAAAGAGTTTCTAGGAGAGGGTGGTCAGGTAGTGCCTGTCAGGCACGCGAAACAGAGAATGTTGATCAGAATGCATTGCATCAAAATGGTGCGACTCAGTATTTGTTGGTTCGAGCTGCACGAGCAGCAATTGCAGTTCAGAAGATCCCTAGCTTGTATCGAGCTAGACATCAGCAAAGGTACGTGGGGCAAGCTTCCAACGTAACACACTGCGCTAGCCTTGTTCGAGGTCACAGCATTGAGGAGCAGGTGGGCGTACTTGACCCTTGAAAATTCCTGGAAGAAGTAGCATTTAGCGGCAAGTTTAAATTGGTGTTGGCCCAGCCGCCAACATCACACCAGGGACACAAACTGTCGTGGAAAAATGTTCAGAACGTTCGGACCTACAACACGACCATGACAGGCGTGTTCACGCATTATTACATGGTAAGACCCAACAATGCTTTGATCTCGTGGCGTTGGCACTCATGGTGGGTCAAGCGATTACAGCGGCTGAGTAAGGCAGGGTAACCACTCACAACCTTCAATGCATCAAGACTGTGCCGTTAGCGCTAACATACTAGGTTTCTAGCCATCTCCATACCTACAATACACGTTTTTCAAAACTCCCCATTTCACTTCAAAAGGGTATATTTTTCATGTCCTCTGTAATACTACCATACATCTGGCATAGAGGCGGAAACACGTCATCTACGGTGATCAACTCTATCTTGGCACGTGATGCTGTCCCCGACTGGATGTGCACAATAGCCTTCCTACTGGTCATATGTATACATGTATAGTATATACGTTTGGATAAACGTGATTTGAAGGGTTCTACAATCTATCACTCCCCTCGCGCTCCGCAAAAACCCTTACTAGAAAGACATGAACCCTACTGCGCTTCACGCGGGGATCGGCTCGCTTCGCTCGCTCGGCGAATGTTTATCTTGTCGGATAATTTTATAATAGGAGACGTTTCAGTCGGGAACAGTAGTCACTGGCTTTTATCATAAAGATACAGTTGATCGATCACCTTAAAATAAGAAGTGCCTAACGTTCACCAAATACTTCAAGTACTTCGTACATTTAATACGAGAATGAAATCCAATCATATCCCTTAATTTGCGCCAGATCAAGCGCAGCGTTGCAAGACAACTTTCGGCCTTAGCCTAGAAAGGTTTAGCCTCGACGTGCGAAGGGCGGTATGCTAAATCTTAACATTTACTGTTCTCCTCAGTGCTGATAATTTTAGGGTCAGGCGTTAACGTTTTGCTAGAGCGCCCATTTTCTTAGTAATTACTTCAAGAAAAAGCACATAACAGTAAAGTTGGCGACAGATGGAAGTGAGGTATAAATTTCGTACCAGTACAACAATGTCGTGCCATAGCCCGAAGATGCTCTGAAATTTTGAAGAAGCAGAATTTGTGAGCAAGAGGATTGGGCTGGTAGAGCTGTTTATGAGTGGTAAAAAGGGGAAATAACGCAAAGTGCGTAATTGGGTAACGGGTTACATGGAGAGATATTAACGTATGTCCGGGTGGGACGCTCTCAATCCAGAGGTGCAGCTCGGTAGAGCGGGAAATGAGGTGTTCATGCAGGACGGTAGTAAATACCGGTTCCTACGTTAACGGAACACACGCCTAAGTACAGACAAGAGCGTGAGAACGAGACGATTGAAAGTCGATACCTCTACAATTCTTTCAATTATAAAATTTTATAGGCTAGCCTAAAATGTATTGCAATCCGTTAAAACACAACCCACGTTCAAGCAACTCCCTCCCGAACTCGTATGTATCAGGCGTCTCGTTCTCACGCTCTAGTATGCAGTCAGAAATCTGACCACTTTGGGTGATAGCCACACGGCCTTGCCTTGTAGGGAATTCTGGCATTCCGCAGCAAGTTGCCCCCACACGGTACATAGTATCTCAGTATCGGAATCGTCCGCCAGCAGGAATTTGCGCATGGGAGTGTCATTGGTAATGACTCATTACCCTTGCGTGTAGTGACAGTGTTCAGGCGGTCGATGTCGACGATCACACCAGAGACAGTGGGAGAGGCGTTGGGGTCTTAATTCAGCAAATCTGCTACATGTAGACGCGTGTATTGGAAAGCGGGTTCAGGGAAGTCTGAGGAGCAGTTAGCCACTTGGTGAATGTCGGCATCATCCCCAAAAGTGAGCTCAAAAGGAGAATTTCGTAGTCCAAAGATGGAATTTGCTGTCTTGATGCGACCGTTGGCGAAAGAGCAACTGGTGCCAGGAATCACGGTGTCGTAGAACTTCTCAACGACTTCGTTGAAGACAGTCGCGCGTATGCTAGCACGCTCTTGTCGGACGTGTAAGCTTCGGCGAGCCTCTTTCGTGGTGTATAGTTTGAACTTGTCCGGGTATGCCACTTGAATAGGAGACACCATGTCGTACAGGTACTTGGCGTAGCCAGTGTACTCAGCTTCGACAATGCGCTGCATGATGACAATGAGACGCTCAATACGGGGCATCATGTCCATGACGGCCTGTAGCAGCCCCGGCACCTGGATAAAGTACTGGTCCTGGATGAAGATGTTTTTCTGCGCGTTGCGGATGACCTTGATGCGCGCGTGGGAGATGGACTACTCTCCCTGCAAACCGAAGCCTTAGTGGTTGTAGTCCGGGCTGAACGTTTGGCACAGCTGAACGGCGTGAGTACCATCCTCAAGGATGTCCAGGGGCGCCTCGCTCCCGTCAATAGGCGGGAACGCGGGGTTCTCAATGCCCAGCAGGTCGCGGTCCAGGAAGTTGCACGCCACGTCCTTTGTGGCAGGTCCCTCAACGCGTCCAGCCAGCCGTTCCACAGACACGTGATGCCTGCGCGTTTGCGTAGATCGGCTTTGTCGTGCTCAATCGTGTCCCAGCGACCGTTGGTCAGGTCCACGCGCCCACGTAGGCCACGAGGTCACGGCCCTTACGCACGACCACGGACTTCTGGTGGTACGACGACGTAGGGAATGGCAGGCGGTCGTCGTACACAAAACGCGCGGGATCGTAATCCTCCGGCGGCGGCAGCGCGTTGACGAGGTCGCTCACCTCCTGGTTCTGTGCGCGCCCGGTGAGGTTTGACCAGACGAGCATGCGCCAATCGACACCGCGCTTCACAGCACCTTCAGCCAGGTCGCACAGTTTTGTCCAGCAGGTAGTTGCCCTTTGGCAGCGTGCGCCTCATTAACGCTTATGTGCGCATTCGTTCAGTAAAGACAACGACGATGAAAGACTCCCGAATAAAAACACGCCACCACGTGAAAAACTAAGCAAATCATAAGCCAATCAGTTCAAAATATTCCAAGATGTCGATGTTTTGAATCATATTTGTCCTTTTTGTACCTAAAAGGTGAGCTTATGAACCAGATATGGACCTTTTACATCTTAGCTCCAACCAATCAGACTTGCTGATCAAATGATCAGGAATTATTGCCAGAGATTTTACGATGGAAACTCCCGCCAAGTGGTGGTGTCTTTCATCGTCGTTGTCTATAACGTACGATACTATTTAAGCCTCTATCTTGCTACACTATATATGTCTACCTGTATGTAAGATGCATTTTATCTTATACGAAATGGCGGTTTTAGAAGACCCTATCATTTGGAAATTGTATTGACGCAGTACCTACTTGCTTTTTGCTATTTACAGAGGACGACAGAAAACACACACAATACCAAACACGACACTTCGCGATTTGCTCTTCTTCCCGCAGCACTAGACTCTTTCTTTTATTTTATCCAATCACCCAACATTACCAGAACATTATTAACCAATAGCAAGTGATTGGGCTGCTGGGCAAATTGGTGGCCAGCAGCATCGACCACGGCGCTCAAGCAGCAGCACCTCGTCATTTATCGATGCCTCGAGTGTTACGCGCAAGCACTGTAGCCGAATAGCGAGAGGCCATCAACTTCGCCGATCAGGTTGGCGTGGCTCCTGCCGCAGAGGCATTGGGGATCCCACGATGGACTGTTCGGTCCTGGGTGAACAACGCCTTGGTTATCCGAGAGTTTGAAGGCTCTTTGAAGAAGACGACGCTGCAGGGCCACGGACTCAAAGAGAGAGTACCGTTCTCACATGCGCTGGCGACTTTTAAGTGTAACTTCAAGTTGCATGTTACAGCCTGCAACCGTCTCATCTTTGACGGACTCATCTTTGACAAATACACACCTTTTCTGGTCTTAACCTTTTTTGTTCGCTTCAGTGCATTTTAGCCAATAAAAATCAATGGCGAGTTACGATGTCGTTTTGCTTTCAATTGGGAGTGCTAACAAGTAATGGCGTATTTATCCGTCGTCCTCTGTAATACTGTCCGTACTTCGTGACCGAAGCACTACCAGGATAACATACGATACTATTTAAGCTTCCATCTTGCTACAAAATATAATGCAATCTGTCTGAAACTGTAAGGTGCCTTATCTTATACGAAATGATGATTTTATAAGGCTCTATCATATGAAAATTTTATTGACGCAATACCTATTTCTTATTTTGCTAATTAATCTCTGTTGGGCTGTTCGAACTACCAGGATTAAACGATTGATGGATAAGGTATTTGCGGTTCATACACTCCGCGCCAGCTACTCACGCCTGTGGCCGTAGCTCCGTAGTTAGAGAGTGCTGTTTACATAGATATGTGATTTGTATTATTACCTAGAACCAGCTATTTGCGCTAACGAGCACGATTCCAAGCTTTATAGGAGGGCTCATACAGTACAGACGTCCCCGCCTAATTTGCAACTGCATCCAGCAATTTACCTCGCACAGGTAGTACAGATGTGCATGGGATTTGCACAGCCTGTCATCAGATGTACTGAGTTAGATGAAAGGTAGAGAGAAAGTGTCGCACTGCGGGAAGCAACCTGCATGTACAAGTTGCTACTTCCTCTGTCTGAAAATATAAGCGGCTCTCTGTATAAAAGCTGACCGAAAATATAAGCGTTAAGTACGGTTCGTATTAGTTTTATCCTGCTTAACCGAACTAAAAATACCAAAGCCTCGTTGTACACGCAGTCACTGCACACCAAAAAATGAGGGCGGAAGAAGACCATTACTCATTCGAAGCTGCTCTTTTGATAAATGCGGGAGCATGTACTTGTTACTGCCATCAACATCCATCGATGCCTGCAGCACGGACTGCAGTGAGACGAATAATCGGTCGATAGTGCTGTACTCTAGCTGGTTGAATGCGTCGTCAACGTTGTTGACCATATCTCCAATGGTTCTTGCCTTCTGCTTGTACTGAAGCGATTGAATTGAAGCAAAAAATCCTAGGCCATTCTCATTATAATCCGGCGAATTAGCTGGTGGTGGGCTAATGCTCATGTTCCACCCGCCTTCTGCACAGACAGCTAGCCCTTCGGGGTCATCAGCAGCCACATGCGGTTTCACATTGTTGTGCTGTACTACATCACGCTTGCTAGATGGCCAAACTGCTTTAATGCGCGGTATGACCATCCGGCAGAGAGCCTGGCGGTACACGTCCCTGTCGACGTTGAAGGTCTTCAGTTCCAACGCGCCTGCAGCGCGGTTCTTGCTTGACCGCTCTGCTGGTTCGTACACGGCACAAGGCCATAGCCCAATCTTGCCGTCCCAGATGCGGTAGTGCTTGGCGTCCCATCGCGGGCGCGCCACTGCAACGAGAAACGTCACCTTAATGATGTAGGTTTTGTTCTTCACAGTAATGTGAGGTACCTCTTCGTGCACGCCCAAATAAAACTATTGCTTCTCCTTTCGTAGATAAAACCATTTTCCATCTAATTGTACATAATCCATCGTGCTAGTCTATTGCCAACACCCCGGTTCACAAATCCAGTGGCAAACTTCACTCTATCAACGCGCTGTTTATCCGTCAACATTGGCTTAGCCCGAGCAGTGTGGGTTCGAAATACACCAGCAAGAAAGTAATCATGAAGTGTCGACTTAGGGATACCGAGGGCATCCTCCAAAGTACGAATGTCAGTTCGGTCTTCCAGAGGGATAAGTTCGATGTCATGGTTGAGGTCATGATGGAACTCCTCGGTCATGCGCGACTTGCGGCCACTCTGCTCATTCCTACCGCTGTCGTAGTTGATAGGATTCCCAGACTTGGTGTCCTTAACGGAGCGGCGCCAAAGACGCAAGATCTGATCGTCACTGCATCCGTATTTGGTAGGACAAACCAAGATGGCGCCTCTCGGCGGCTGTAACTCGACGGTCACACGCCTGTTAATTCATATATTAGGAATTACGGATTCTCCTGAATTATCTTCGGATTAGAAGGGTTAAAGACCAATGTCCAGACCACTTTAATCAAGGGATTCCCTTACTCTAGCTTTTTTTAAAGCTAATTAAGGGATGTTTAGAAAAGGTAAGTTGAGGTAAGATTCCTAAAATAATAAACCAAATACAAGTGTCTAAAAAAATGATTATCGCGATACAAAGCTCCGCCCAAATCTGTATGAGAGATAGTGACTCGCTGCTTCAAAAAGGGTTCGAATTTCCGAAATATGGCCTTTCATTGTCGATCCACCTTCAGTCCCAGTTTGTAGCGTCATTGTTCATCGAGCGAATCTAATGCACGCTGGCATATACCAAATAGTGTTTCAGCAGTCTTGTTGTTCTCCAACAAGACTGCTGAAACACTATAGAACAGCGGCACCTCAAGTACGTGTAGATTGATGAGTTGACCGCAAGTAGAGTAGAATCGTACTCTAATGTCCAAGTAGGACGTTTCCAGTACGCTGCCTATGTCAAGGGCAAGTGAGTACATCCAGCACGCACCCAAGCTGACTGCACACACAACCCGTGAAAATGCAGCACACCGACCTTCTAAAACACCGCTTAGAAAGCTCAGCTTAGTCACTTTTTGAGCGGTCTGGACGAACCGCGCTTCGAAATGAATCACCATCGGCAATCAATCCAATCACTAACTTGAAGAATTGAGGAGATCGGATAGTCACTTTGTAGGAACTGTCATCAAATGTCTTGAAGATAGAAAGAGCCTTCGCACATGCTGTCTGGCCTTCTAAATCTTCAGGGTCGTACAACATGCCGCTGATAATATTCTCGACGATTGCGCGACAGTTGCTGAATTCGGTCGGTTGCTCCGTGTCGATGCGCGCAAGGAGCGTGTTGGCATGGTTTGAGCGCTCAAAGAAAGCGCGTTTGGCTTTTGGCGGCAACGTCTGGTACTTCTTTCACGTCTCCCTGTGAACAGTTACGTGGTGTTGCGTGTATCCATCAGTACGGAACGGGAATTTGAACTACACCAGGAAAACCAAGGTGTAGTTCAAATTCCCGTTCCGTACTGATGGATACATGCAACTACATCTTGGTTTTCCTGGTAGTGCTTCCGTCACGAAGTACGGACAGCCCAACAGGGATTAATTAGTAAACACAAAAATAGGTACTGCGCCAATACAATTTTCAAATGGTAGGGTCTTATAAAAACGCAATTTCCTATAATATGGTGCATCTTACAGCTTTTTACAGGTTAAAGTATATAGTATGACAAGATGGAGGCATAAATGGTATCGTACATTACACAGAAGTGAGTACGTTACTGAACGAATGTGCGCATAACCGTTAAGAGTAATCATGAGTCGTCTACCACGTATCCGAGGCGCACGCTGAGGAGGCGCCCAAGGGCAACTACCGGCTGGACCAAAGTGTGCGACTTGGCTGAAGGTGCTGTGAAGCACGGTGCCGATTGGCGCACGTCCTGCACGCACCACCAGAAGTCCGTGATCGTGCGCAAGGGCCGCGACCTTGTGGCCTACGTGGGTGGTGTGGACCAACTAACGATCGCTGGGACACGATTCAGCACGACCAAGCCGACCTACGCGAGCGCACAGTCTGTGGAACTGCTGGTCTGACGCCCACGCTCGCCACCAAGGACATGGCGTACAAATGCGACCGCGACCTGTTGGACTTTGAGAACTCCGCTTTTCCCGCCTATTGACGGGAGCAAAACGCCCATGGACATCCCTGAGAATGACGCTCACGCTTTCAGCTGTGCCGAACATTCAGCCGGACTTCGCAGGGAGAGCAGTCGTGTAACGGGGCCAGAGGGACCGTTACGTAAGCTTTCGCTGTTGAATGAGGAAGCGCTGTCTCGGGTTTTACAACCGAGACACGTGGGTTTAGAAGCAAAATTAACTCTGTTTGATATTAAGTTCGGTCGCGAAACCGAACTTAGAGCCAGGTTAGCTGTCAGCCACCGGTCTGGGTGCTGCACGCTAACTGGTCAAATACCTAACCTAAATGGACTTTCTGTCCAATCATGAAATGACACGTCACATCCCTCTTCAAGGAGATGTGACTCTACCTACTTTTGTAACGGGGAACGCCCCGTTACAAGTCGCATCATGGTCATCCACGAAGGGTAGAACTACACCTTCATCCAGGACAAGTTCAAACTACACGGTACGAAAGAGGTTCGCCAGCTGTGCATTCACGGGAAGATGCCAGCGTGGTGCCCTGCGTTTCCCCCTCCATGGGTTCGTGGACAAGCCCAAGAACGCCGAGCCGAAGCTCTATTTTACTATTAAGATTGCTCGAGGTTTGAAGCTGCCACCAATTGAATCTGACAACCTGAAATCGGTACTGGCCGCGAGTACCCGTGATTGTGGCGTACGCAGCTTATTCAGAATAGCTGCCTCGATCCAAACGTTTCAAACTCATGAACTCGATTCAAACAATAAGTCACCGGGTGGAGGAGACAGCGCTGGGAAAGATCCCCTAGAAGAGGAACGCATCATTGATTCCAGTGAATTGTCTAAAGAGCAGCTTACAGTCGTGAAAACGATTCTTGACGGTATCGACCGAGGCGGAAAAGGACAAACACTTACTGTAATGCATGGTGGCGGGGGTACCGGAAAGTCGTTTGTAGTACGGCGCATTTACGAAGCAGCGCCGATATGAAGTTGTATCCACATGCCCGACTGGTGCTGGAGCATGCAAATTAATAAAAGGGAGAACTTTTCATCCTGCTCTAAAGTGCAGCAAAAAGGGTAACTGATTATCAGCACATTCGGCCGCATTCTTGAGCCAACATTTTGGCCCAAACGTTGCACTTGTTGTAGTTGATGAAATCTCCATGTTCAAGGCTAAGCACCTGGTTTTGCTAGATGAACGGCTTCGAGGGATGTACGATAGCAATAGACCCTTTGGGGGTAAATCGATTTTGCTGGTACGTTATACTGCTGTATTATTTATGATTCGCTGTGCAAACATAACACATCTCGAGCGATTTCGCAGAATGCCTAGTGTCTACCCCGAGCAGAACCGGTGGAACGAAGACGACGCGTCTTATCGTCCGGTTGATAAAAGTATGATTGCTGCGCTAACACGACCATTAACAAGACAAGATACCGTCGACGATGAGAGCTGGATGGATGGATCTGTCATACTGGTTACTAGTAACGTTGATAGAGCAGTACTAAACACCTGTATGGCAACGGAATTGGCTCGCCGCAGTCAAAATTTGTTATATCGATGGCGAAAGCCCCCCCCCCCCTCGACGACATTCTTGACTTTATTCAGGAATTGTTGTACAATGAAGCAGAGCACCCAGAGTTTTTTTGGATATTTCTATTATGGAGCACCGGGTCAAATCCTAGATTATGCTAACGGGAATGCCACCCTGGGTGTCGCCAACGGATGGCGGTGCTGGTATCATGCGATGGGATGATGATGAATTAGTATCCGCTGCGATGCGTTTAACCGAAGAAGCACTGCGATGTGGAAAATCGATGGTTGATTTACCCACAGCACCTGAGTTTATAAATGTGCGCGTAACAGATCGCGATGGGAATTTGCTAGATGGTTCCCGCTGGCCTAACGATCCAAACCTTGAGTCTTCATGGACATACGATGCAAGTGGGCAGCGGATGCATAAGAAGTATGTAGTAATTCCAATAGGGGTTGTGCAATCAAATGGTGAGAATTTCACGATCAAGCTGGATGACTTTGGAAAAGATGGAAAACCGATACGGTACGAGCAGCATGCGGTCGATATGGCCTTATCGTTAACAGTGTGGAAAGCCCAGGGAAGCACATTCGACCGCGTCATTGCTTTGTTAGAAGGTTCGGAAAACGCGCCGGCTTGGCAATTCGAGCACATATATGTGGCAGCCGCTCGTGTACGAACTTCGGAATCCTTACGGTGTTTGCAAACTACACTATTCGCTGATCGGAACAAAATTCTTGCCCTCAGACCCAATGTTTTTACAGTCGAGTGGCTCATGGATCTGGACAGCAATGGAAAATGGAAACAACGGAACACACACAAACTGAGCTCGAACAACATACGTAGAACACATTGATCTTGGAAATGTCTTCACGTTAAAAAGCTTTGGCTAATAAAAACTGAAAGTGCTGCCGCTAACGCCTTTGGGCCCGAAACGTTCGAAGAAACAACCACGAGAGTGTGATATCCTGCCTATATCTCAGTCCACAATGTACTTTTCACACTCACAGTTTTTGAAGTCGAAGTGGCGGCCGTAGTTAAAGTAATATCTTCGCCGTGATCAATACTTCGGCTTGCTGCGATTCCAATTCGATACATACCACTAACTGTCCACTCTTCTGCAGTGCAATTGGGCTTGCAACTATGATTGATAAAGCGGGATACGTTTCCGACACGGTTAGAGTCGATGTATTTCCCGCTGCCATAAACCATAATGTACATGCTTTGGCATAGATCATCTCGCCTTTTCTTTCTTTACCGTCGATAATTTCACCCGCGTATTCCCGCACAAGTGAACCTTTCGGTACCATTTCCAAGCTAAACACCCCATATCCTTTTCTTTGCGCTGATCGAACTTCCAATTCGAAACGCGTTAAGGTATACCCAGCCCACGGTCGGTTAGAGCATCCCTCCACCTTTACTGCAGATCGACGGGGAGAATTCGATACGACGCAAACGATTATGGCACCTCTCTTCGCAATTTTGTACACAACCAAACGCATTTTCCAGCCACTCGCTTGGCTCCAATTCGTCGACAGTTTCATCAACCGCCGTGTAATCACAAACTTCTCCAGCGTCTCCTCCACCCGATCGCTGCTTAGTCGCAGCTTTTGCACATACTCGTATGTACCCATCCAACGTCGTCTAGGTATAATACTTTTGCATCTTCCCCCTTGTTTAGTGCAACGTGTCGCACTAGCGTACTTCACCTACTTTTCGAAAATGATTACCGATCTGCCCCTTTGTGATGAAGGAGCGGTTCATCTACATCAACCATCCGGTCGTAAAAAGTAGCATCTGCACAACGGTTTTAGGTAGTTTTACTGGACGTTTACTGAAAATCCGTTAAAACCTTTACATAAAATCATTCGTCTGCGACTTCACTCATCCACGACTACCCCCCCCCCCCCCCATGTAGTTCAGGAATGCTGAGAAGATAGCAAGTTGGGTCGGCTGCAGCTTTACGATACGTTTCAGTCATGTTGCTGTCACGTCCCTTCCCAACCTGCAGCGTCCTCATACTTAACTCAACCCAATGGGACTCAGCATCGCGCCGGTGTTCCACCTGCCATATTAAAATTGCGTCGTCCTCAGCCATAATCTCACTCCGCGCTTGCGTGAACACGGCCGAATCAGAATCACCTTTTTACTTAATTAACCCATCACGTACGTATAATTTGAAGACGCTGGATAGTCTTACTCAACGCCAAAAAATCGCGTATGAATTCTCTTAAGAAAGAACGGCGCAGCTCCAGTATCTCCATGGACGTGGGTAGTTACCGCGCTCGTGGGTCAAACACAACTCGGTACCATGAACCTGCGTACACAACTATATTGGACGGGCCGAATCGCTGGGTGTCTGCTACTTCCAGAGTCAGTCCTTGATGCTTCATAAAAATTCGTGCATGTCCCTCCAAGCCTTCTTTCAAAAGCGTAAAATACGCATCGCAGGCCTGGGGAGGTGCTTCGTGAAGTACTTCTATGCCGACACCGACGAGACGTTCAGGAATCTTGTGGAAGACGATAGATTGAAACTTGGGGAGACAGCTATCTCGCGAAAATTAACCGTTCACAGTGTGCTGTCTAAATATTGGAAGCATAACGAAGGTTCTAGAATGCAGCATCGACGAAAGCGACTACCTTAAAGTAGATGGGTGGATTTGACTTCGGACTTTCAGACGGCAAGAATTCACCTTGAATGAATTTGACTACAGAGTACTGTTTCACCGACAGTTATTTGTGCTAAGTAATTTTACTGAACGTCACTGTATTTAGAACCGGCACTACACAACCGTAATGCCTAACTATCATTTGTTCCATTGTTTTCAGATGAATCGAACACATACTAGATAAGTGTTGGAGCTTGAAGAAGAAGAAGAAGAAGAGAGCGTGGGTTCTGACTGCGCTACGATGCTCGTGGAGGACTTCAGCCATGTGGGAGAGCTGCGCTTCGGGGCTGTGGCTCTGAGTGAACGAAAGAGCAGGCCACCTGACTGCAGGTTCCTGTTCCGGTTCGAGATCGCTCAGTGTCAGGGAAATTGGAATTGTGAACGCTGTGCCTCGTTACTCTGACGTCCTGGCAATCGCCTGTCCGGTATTTGCTACATGTATCCTTGGCGGTCGAGTTTGTTTCCCACGTGACGCCACCAACCTCACGTGCAAAGTGACTATAGCTTATCCGTTTAGCTAATCGTATTCGTAAGTTTCTGCTAAATACGCAGGAACCTGGACGGGCCGTCATAAAAAGCAACGTTAATAATTTCAGCCGTCCAACCATGACAACGAGCCCATTCGTTAACATGCTGCATATCCGAGCTTTCGTTGTAATATGTGGCTATCCAACGTGTCACATGCAAGTCCCCACAAACAATCACTTGCCGGAAAGTTTCACAGAAGCACCGATCCATACTGACGCCACGTAAAAATTCTAGAATTCCTAAGTGACCCCGAGTAGCCGCACCGTTAAGACCTGCTTGCGTGCAGCGTTCCTGTCGATTTCTGTAGAACCACAGCAACTCCAAATGTCCTTCAATTGCAACCCCGTCCACCGCATCTGAAGTACACAATCCTAATCCGTTCATGTGGAACCACTTAACAACTTCAATGACCCCCCCCCCGCGACGCATTACCCAAGGCTACAAATGTATATCCTTCCTCGCGATTTGCGGCAAGCCACAGAACCGTGGAAAAATGGCCATTTCCTGCGGCTTGGTCTATCGCGTCAGTAGTACGCCCTTCGCCTCTGCGACTGTCAAGCAATTGTACCATTTCCAAGTGGCCGTTTGCCGCTGCTCCGTCCATGGCCAAATGAGTGCACCCTTCACTGCGATGTTCGTCAAGCCAGATTACCATTTTTACCCGATTAAGTGTCGCTGCCCAATTCATAGCGTTTGTAGTACCGCCTCCGGCGCCGATTGCTGTAAGCCACTGTGCGACACCAATATGGCCCGCAGCACACACGTGATCAAACGTGTTGTCTGGAATATTTACTGCTCGATTGTGGAACAACCATCCCAGAACATCCATATGCCCATTGACCGCAGCTCGGAAAACTGTTTTGTTCGTGCACCCTTCCTCTCGGCGCAGCCACCGAACTACATCGACGTGCTCATTTGCTGCTGCATCGTACATAGCATCCACTGTGCAACCCCCAACATGATTTTCATGAATCCATTTCACTACGTTTAAGTGGTTATGAGCAGCTGCACTATCCATTGCAGCCACTGTAGCTATAAATTTTCTTCCCAAGCCCACCGTTGATAACCCAAATCTCCCCTGGACGCAGCATCGTCTACTGATACTTGCAATGTTACCAAAGATTTTATTTCCATCCACACAGCCATATTGGTTGGGGCCAGTGACATCTCCAGTTCCAAAACTGCTTTGTTCCATTCGCACACGCCAGCATGAACCCAGCGCCACTTCGTCATATCTTGGTGGCGGCGAGATGTTGACTGAAATAACAACTTGAATCTCTCGCTAGCTTCTTCGGGGATCTGAAACCGGTTACTTAACCATCGCATTATTGATTGTTTTCCCATTCGTGCTGCCACTTCAAACACTCTTGTAGTCCAGCATACCAAGCACCCGCTTGAAAAAGCCAATCCAGAATGTGAATGTGACCCTTTGCAACAGCTTCGGTAACAGCGCGAGCAATTATCAACTCCAGGAATAATCCAGCCGCAATCGATAACTGCACTGTTATACCCCTCTCTGCCACCACAGCTAGACAACGATCGCTCATCTTGTCGAAAAAACATGGTGAAGCGCTACGCAAGATTAGCCTTTTCAATAGAAAAGGCATCCCTCATTCTACTGCCTCATTCAGCGTTCGCAAGCCGGAGCAGTCCAGGTACGAACTAATTCTGTCTCCGATGTGCCTTGATGCTGCGATTGGTAATATCGAGTTTCACACCACAAAAGCTGACCCTAGCATCTCTTCAGCTCTTAGCAAATTTCTAGTGGTCGCACTGTTAACGGAGTATACTTCTCGCCGCGGGATCGCTTTGCATAATAGCTCGAAATCTGCAGGACTTCATCACAGACTATTTCAATCCCGTTACCCCTCTCTGCCTTCCTCTTTTGCAACTTCACCGGTGAATATATACTTGGAAATAGCAGTGGGCAGATTGGAGCCATCGTTGAAATCGAATACTAACTCGATAGAGACACAACGGTCTTTCTCAAACTGTTAACGAGACGATTGAGTTCCCATCATTGTTATGAAAACGTTCCTGAATATCTGGAGACAAAAGAAACATTCACGGATGTCCTCATTCTTAAATTTGCTACTTGCCGCCATGAAGCCCTCTCCTACTAAGCTGTCTGCGGAAGCCGGTACTGGGGTCCCAGTTACTGCTTCCAAAACAATCCAATCAACAGAAGCCGCTCCGAAAAATACGCCCCACAGGACCAGTAACGTCACCTCAGTTAATTCCCTTCTTCCAAAGCAGTCCACGAGTTTCAAAGAAAACAAGAAACAAAACTTCGAGGTGCTCAAGATTGCTGTTAAAGTGAACACTAGCAGTGACGCAAAAATCCTGACAGCTGTCGACGCCGGTGATAACACCCAGAATACCCGCCGACACGCTCAAATCGGAGACGTGTCCATTCCTGCCGATTCAAAACATCTCCTGCAGTGTCGGTAAAAACCACCAGCTATCGAGGCCGAAACCCACGACACCGCCGCTGACACGCTCATGTTGGGAATCTGCCAGACCCCACCAAATGATAGCTCGACTAAACCGGACGTCAAGATCACGGACCTGCCACTGGAAACGTAGTGCAAACAATCTATCGAGGCCGTACCAGGTCGCGATCTGTCCCCCGGGAAGCGGTATGAAGCAGCAAAGGCACCAGTGGATTCAGACGCAGCGGCTATTAATAGAAGCGCAGCCCTAAACCCGAGTGATATTTCTGTCGCTTCCGCTATCAAGCTTAAACACAAGCTCCCTATTGATCATTCAGAGCAACTGAGCCCTTCCGATTACAGCAAACGTTCAACGCTCGAAACTTCTCCAGCGCAACCACATCTATCCATCTGTAGTATACACGATTTGAACTCTGCGATGAAAACACCTTGGTGTTTCGTCGGGCGTTTTCTCGCCCGGAATTGCGTTCGGTCGTACAAATCTTGGCGCGGAAAAGGCAACCACTTCGAAGTTTACGCGTCGGACAAGATCCGTGATATCATACGCGCGACTGTATTCAACGAAGGCGTTGAAAAGTTCTACGACACCGTGATTCCTGGTGCCATTTGCTCTTTCACCAATGGTCGCATCAAGACAGCAAATTCCGCCTTTGCACTGCATAATTCTTCTTTTGAACTCACTTTCGGGGGTGATGCCGACATTCACGAAGTGGGTAACGGCGCCTCAGATTTCACTGAGCCCGTTTTCCAATACACGACTCTGTCAGATTTGCTAAACCAAGACCCCAACGCCTCTCCCACTGTCTCTGGTTTGATCGTCGACATCAGCCCCTTGAAAACTATCACTACACGCAAGGGTAATGACACTCCCAAGCGCGAATTCCTGCTGGAGATGATTCCGATACTGAGATTTTATGCACCGTGTGGGGCCAACTTGCTGTGGAGTTCAAGAAGTCCCTACAGGGCCGTGTGGTTATTATTAAAAGTGGGCAGATTTCTGACTATATCGGTGTGCGCTCCGTTAACGTAGGAATCGGCACTACCGTCCTGCATGAGCCAGCCATTTCCCACTCTACCGAGCTGCATCACTGGATTGCGAGCGTCCCACCCGGACACACGTTTACATCTCTGCATGGATAATCCCCGTTTCCCAGTTACGCACTTTGCGTAATTTCCCCCTTATTACCACTCATAAAAAGCACTACCAGCCCAAATTTCTAGTCTTTTCGACTTGACTTCCCGGCCAGTAGTGGGTACTGCATATTACACCGGCAGTTTTTTTCTTAGTATTATTTTACAAAGAGAATAGGTATAGCCGCTCCCCAACGACCAGGGTTGGATTATGCCGCGGCTTTATGTCGGCTTTTCGGCTTTACTCGTTTTTTCGCCGATCGGCTTTACGGCTTTTTCGTGGCTGAATTCTGTAAAGCCGCGGCTTTATTTGATCCGAACTGGGGGACCCCCCGGAAGGTTAGTGTCTCTGCGGCCCCGTCTGGAAATCGTCTTGGCATTTGTATTGGGAGGCCCATCCTCCCTTCGAGGGAGTAACTACGAAATTGCGCTTGGTATCCGGATATTTCCGGATGATCTAAGTGGATGGAATTTAGCAGAAGGCAACATGGTCGTTACTCGAGGTGCCCGGCGGTAACCACAACTACGTCAACGTGTCGCTCATCATCGAGATGGCCGAGCGCGTCAATGTTGACGCCGTCCGTGCCGACTGAGGCCACGCGAGCGAGAACCCGCAGCTGTCCAAGATGCTCATGCAGGCACGTGCGAATTATACAACGCCGCTCGCTGTCCAGCAGCAGCACGTGAAGGCGGACCCCACAGGCGTTCTGGCCGGAATCGCCATCGTGGGTGCCTTGATTGGCGTCGGTAAGATGTGCTGAGACGCGTCGTCGCCGCCGCCCGGAGAAGCGGAGCCCCTAGCCTTCCAGGAGATAACGCAAGCAGATATCGCGCTCTTCTTAGCGGGGAGCACGGCAGCCGTTAATGACCTGTTCGTAAGTGAGCTGTAGCGGGGGAAACCCATCTCTAAGGATGGAGAGCTAACTTTTATGCTTGTGGCTGACAGAAACAACTGCCGGAAATTGAGAATGCACTTCGTCAGTGCCTGGAGCAGAACGACCTCTAGCTACGCGACGCCGAGTTCAAGTAGACTATTCTGTCGCAGCTGTACCAGATAATGGAAGGACTTGAGCAGCAGCTCGTTGCTAAGCGTCAGTGTAGCCGTGACGGAGGGGATGTCGGCCACCGAGCACATCAGATGCATCGACCACAGACGCCGTGGCCGAAACCGCGGTCCACGAGCTTGGCCTTGTTGTAGTTGCTCCTTCACCTTCGAGCAAAGGCAGGGTCGCCCTAGGTGGATCACCACTTTGTAGGCTCGCTGGGGAAGCAAGCCACAGACTATCGATAGACAACAGTATTTCGTAACCTCGCTGAGTCAGGCATCCCCCAAATATAATTTATCTGAAAATAAACTCCTATTTCCGGCGCAAATACTTTATTTTCGGGTCCCCTTCGTTCATAGAAAGTTATGCTGCACGATTCTAAATTTTGGTAATTTATTTCGTTCGTGCACCAGTCTTCGTGGCCACCCTTCTACTGTACTAGGTCGTCTCCGACTTACACTGGGAATATGCTTTTTTATTTATTACTTCGAAGTTTTGCTTTGCAGTTATTTTGGCAAATCAGACTCGCTGACAGTAAACTTTTTTTTAATACATCCCTAACGATATAAACTGGTTACTAAGTCGAGGCGCTAGGTTCTGCTTTTGCATGGCTCGGTATATGCCTCCTTGCGCTCTCACTGACACTGACAGTGAGAGCGCAAGGAGGCATCCGTTGCAGCTCAAGCGTCCGCACAACCTCTCGCAATTGGTTGGAATCACATGGGGGTAGGGCAAAGTCTATGTTCCGCTTACGTACGGGTAGCAAATTCTCTCACTACCCTTTCTCATTCCAAAAATTTGCCGGCTCGAGGAAAGATGGTGAAGCTCTCACTAACTTGTGCGATCGCTGGCAAAGCGGGAAGCGCGTTCGATGTGGAAATCGACGATAGTGAGAAGGTGACCAAGTTGAAGGATGCCATCAAGGACAAGAAGCCGAACAAGTTGAAGGATATTGATGCCGACGACCTGTAGCTCTTCCTGGCGAAGAGGGACAACGAGTGGCTGACGGAAAACGAGGTGATGAGCGGTGTGAGCGACATCAGCGGCATGATGCAGCTGAAAATTGTGGGAGCAGAACTCGGCGTGGTTGGATTAGCGGAGAAAGACGTGCGGGTCCTCATCGACAAGAAAGAAGTTGCCGCAAAAAACGGCCCCGTGAACGTGCTGGTGATGGTTCTGGAGGTCGAATCAAAGCGTTTAGCAGAAGCTGAACTTGAGGGGAAGATCTCGAAAATATTGAAAACCATCGAACCCAAGACGCTGACTGACTTCATAAAACTGTCCGTGAATGAAGACGAGTTTCAGCTCAACAGTCTGTTTACGAAGCAAGCAAGTCATCGTCCGATCGATATGACACCTGGCTTGCACAAGTTTTGGCAGGGAATTGGCGAATTCCCACCGTATTATCTCGTTCGGATGGAAGAAGTGGTGCTCTGGGGGTTAATCAAGAAACTCCTGTTAACCATTGACAAGGTTCGCGTTGTGATAGTAGGCTCACCGGGTGTCGGGAAGTCCTGCTTTCTTATGCTTATTGCGTTCTACCTGGCGTGTATCAAGAAGAAGAAGGTGCGTGTCATACGTCGCTTGAAAGAAAGCGAAATTTCGAACGCGGTGGTGTTTTTTTATGGCGAAGGATCATACACACGACTAGCGAATCTCCCACCGAACGATTTGTTCGCCATCCGCGCCCAAGCTAAGGGTGCAACCGTTCTTGTTGATGGGTTTCAGCAAAAAGAAGTGGACGACCAAAACAGCGGACTTTTGCCTTTTCATTTTCTTGCAACGTCGTGCCAGTTCGATGCGAAACAAGATTACAATTCACATGTTGTGATTTTGCCGGCTTGGCGTCGTGATGCTGACCTGCTGCAGTACGCGAAGTTAACCGACTGGGTGATCGAAACGGGTTTACGCAAGACCAAGCGGTTGAGTGCTTCAACTTTGCCAAAAGTCGTTAAGGAGCAGTACTTCTACAGTGGTGGGAGTCTGCGTGAGTTTTGTAGGACGCGTGAGAAGCTTAAAACCAGTGTTGCGAACGATTGTGCGGCAGTGAAAGATACCCAAGCTTTCCAATTGGTGTATTCGTATGATAGTGCTAAAACTGCCAACCAAGTGGATCGAATTCGGCGTCACTATATCGCTGACTGCAGCAATGAAGAACACTATCAAAAGCGTATTTGGTGGAAACTCTCTGTGGATTCGGGGTATGCGTTGAGCAAGTTGG
>LGSN01000515.1:0-28974 GCA_001314375.1 Phytophthora podocarpi | reverse complement strand
GATATTCAGGACCCGTGATTGGTCGGCACCGAAGGACGGAGGTCATGAAGCGAGCGCAGCGAGCCTGCCTATGGTTTGACAGCCCGTGTGCGAAGCACGTGGATGCAAACCCAGGACCCAGCATGGCCTTGCTATCAAGCGAGGTGAAGCGTGCGAGCCGTAGCGGGCTTAGGGTTCTGTCACCAGCGAGCGCAGCAAGCCTTTAGAGTAGGTGGGATAACGCGGAGCACGTAGCAGGGTGATAGTTTAAAGTTGACATCCCTCCTTTTTGCATGTTTATGTCTGTCGGCAGCGTCGGCAGATGTCGTCACCTTTATGGTATGGTATGCTAGATATAATTTACCTAGCATACCATACTGCAACAATTATTTTTCGCCTCATTTTTTTGCGGCAGATTTGCTCGAAAAATGAGATGTTTGAAACCCCCTATTAGGGGGAGGGGTCGAACTTGAAAAATGGCTCCCAAATAATGAGCAAGAGGAAGACCAAATTATGAGCTAAAAATGCCGCCTAGATAAGCCAAAAAGCGTGGGGAGTCACTTCCGTTCCGCACTTAATTGGAGAGGGAATCCCCCTGAAAATGTAGTGCAATTTCACCAGCGAACGCACAGGTAACACTAGCATCTTCTTGATGCAATGGCAGCTTTGGCGGAGTGAGTCTGTACGAACGAGAAATGAGGACACGCCCGCGATGAACATAACTACTGACGCGAAGCATGCTTGACGGGTGTCGCTGGCCGACACCCGTCAAGCGCGGCACGGCACGCCACGTTGGGAACTCGTGGATGATGGAGCAAAGAGTGCCTAGGGAATCGGAGGGATTGGAAGCACAACAACTTGAAGTTTGAAATGAGCTGCTTATATCTCAAATAAGCCACCTCCGGAGGTGGCTTGTTTCGTAAATGAGCAGAAAATTTCCAAAAAATGAGCATAAGCAAGCACAAAAAGTAAGCACTGTTTTTGTCAAGTTCGACTCCCCCTATTGTGTTCGCTGCAGCCTTGTTTTGCAAAAACTACTGTAAATGTTGCATGAAGGTGACATTTCGTTAATGAATACCTATTTCTATCTCGAATAAGTACGAGTGTGCTCGTTATACGAGGTTTAACAATCTACCTTACTGAAACGCTGTGATTAGTCGGTGGCATTTCATAGAAATTTGCTATACGCTTTGTAACGCCCTCACAGGCGCCATCCGAGCCAACGTCCTTGGGGCCACCGAGCACCATGGACCCGCGCCGCGCCTACATGTACGCCGCTCTCCTCCCTCTCCACGTCTCTGTCCTGCATCTTCTAACCTCTCATTATGTATTTCGACAGGGAGATGGCGGCGCTGGACAAGCAGCTGCGGGACCTCCTGCGTGCCAACCCGCTCAACGCCCAAGACGCCAACGCGTTGCGTCGCCGACTCATGGACGCCGCCACGCGACTGGCGGACACCCACCCGGCCTTCGCGACGACCAAAGAGGTGGAGCAGGCGCTGTGGAAGCCCTGCTTCTACCGCCGCATCGAGGACTTCCGCCGCCGCATCCGCAAGTACGCGGCGGCGGCGCAGGCGGATCGCAACGTGCGCGAGCACTTCGCGCGCGTGTCCAGCGAGTTCCAGCAGTTCCTGACCGAAGCGGCGGCTTTCTACGCGCACCTGAGAGATGTATTCGTTACGTGGCTGCAGCGCAATCGGCTGGAGGCGGCGACGGGCGGCAGTGACACGGCCACGGCCACCCGCTGTCGCCAGAGCTTGCATCGCTGCTATGTGTTCCTAGGAGACTTGGCGCGCTACCGGGAGCTGCACAGTCAGAAGGCCAAGAAGAACTTTGCGGCGGCCGAGGCGCTGTACCATCGTGCGTTGGCGGTGCTGCCAGAGAACGGCAACCCTCACAATCAGTTGGCGGTTCTGGCGACGTACGTGGAGGCGGAGACCGTGGCGGTGTATCGCTACTGTCGGAGTCTGCTGACGCCGCAGCCTTTCACGACTGCGGAGGAGAACCTCGCACTGCTGTTTGAGCGCAGCCGTCAGCGTCCGTTGGCTGCACCCACTACGTTTACGTCGTCATCCCCGTCGTCGAAGGAGAAATCAGCGTTCTTGAAGAGCTACCTGCACCGTCTCACGCGAATGCATGGCATCTTATTCGCTCTCTCGTCGCCGCGTGGATCGCCGACATCTTCGTCGGGTAGAGGCAGCAGCATTGAGGCAGCGACACCGGTGTACCCGCGAGACATGGAGGCTGTGCTATTCAAGGACATGCGGACACTGTTGCATGCAGGTGTGGTGGGCGACGCGTTGCTGCTGAAGGTTGTGGTGACGAACATCTTCTGCATCATTCGAGCCTCAGACTCGCGCTCGCAATCTGCACCCATCGAGGATGCGCTTCGTCTCTCTATTCGTACGATCACCTGTGTTATGGAATTCCTTTTGGATAGTTTGGACAGCAATCCAAAAGCGGGCGCGAGTGGCAAAGCTCCAAAGGATTCGGCGCATTCGGCGTTTCGCCTTTCAGGCCCTGTGACTGTCTTCTGTGATTACTTGGAATTGCACCCGGACATGCTAGAGCAACTGAAACAGCTTTTGGTGCATCGTCAGAAGAAACTGTACAGCGATGTGGCAATGAATGACCAAGGAGCTGGCGCGGACCAATTTACTTCCGTATTCCTTGATACGTTGGCTAAGCTTGTGAACCATGCATGCATTCGCGAGTTGTATGCTCCGCTGGTGGCAAACGCTACCCAGCAAAATGGGGACGAGCCACCGTTTGCTGTTCGCGAACAACAGCATTTGCTGAAGGAGAGCCTCGAGCTTCGAGGATTTGCACCACTTGAGCAGGACAACGCTATGTCTACGTGGCAGGACGAATGGGCGTTGCAGACATCGGCGACTGGAGCAAACAGTGTGTCACAAGTGACATCTTTGCCGGACGATGACGCTGCAAAAATTCGTGCGTGGAAGTTGTATCAATTCGCGCGGTATTTATGCGATGGCTACGAGGGAGATCCGCTGCTTTTCTGCAGTGTGTCGGGACAATTCACGAATTCGCCTGTGGTTGGAAATGGAGGTTCTCAGCAGGATAATGGCACGTCGGAAGCCTTAGCTTCGCTTAACCTCGGGTTTATGTCGACCAACAGCATTAAGCAGCAGCAGCAAACGCAACCACAGGAAGCTTTTGGTAACGGTTACGGTGCTGGGACTGGCGTGGATGAGGACGACGATTTTGATGACGAGGTGATCGTTTTCCGGCCGTCGCCAGCGCTCAGAGGCATGTCGGGGAACCAGCCCACCAAGCAGCACAGTGGATATATGACCGCTGCGCCTTCTCCTTTGGATACTTTGTCTGGTGGTGGTGCCTTCAGCCTTCGAGCTCCGAGACCAATTTCACCAGCAGACGATCATAGCCGTACAAGCGTCAACAGCCAGAGCAGCACGTTTGGTGCTGGCAACGGTTCGTTCGGTTCATCTCTTGGCTACCCTAGCTTTAACACGTTCAACGATGCAGGTAGCTTTTCAAGCCAATCCCTTCTGTCAGGATGGGGAAACAGCACTAGCACCAGCAGCAATATCAACGGCAACGACAGCATATTAGGAGGTAGCCTGGGCTTCGGTCTGGGCATGCCATTCAGCGGCAGCAATGGACAGGACAGCGAATTTATGATGCCTTCTACTACTCCTGGGGGCATTAACGGTGCGCAGAGCCTTAGCTTCGGCAATCGTGTTGGCGAAAATCGACCCTTTGCCCCCATGGCTGATTTGGCAGCTGTAGAGCGGGAGTCGGCTCTGTACCAGCAAAGGGCTTCGAGCTTGAGTGCGTTTTTGGGCTCATCGACGCCAGCGAGCCAGACCGAGACGCAGAATTCGTCGCCTCCGCGGATGCCTTCACGTCCACCTCCAGGTTTTGCTGCCGCTTCGATGGGAGGACAGCAACAGCAGCAACACACGCCAAACTCCTTCTTCAACCCCTAGAGCCTTGTACATATCGGTCGATACACCGAGCAAGGCTTCAGGGCTATCCGACGATACGCAGAAAGGAGCGAGGAAGTGTGTGACTGTTGCTGGGCAACGACAGCGAAGGTGGCAGCAGATTAAACTGCACGAAGCGAGAGCTGATTGCTTGAAGGTTTGCGAACGTTAATGTGTGAGACGAGCGTGGCCCTCTTTCAGCTTTCGCGCAGCAGGCGACAACGTGAAGAGCAACCACGCGGTTGATGCGACAATCCAACGAACCAGCGCAAGACCACCTTTCCATTACCAACTAGCACATGAAGACGAAGCAGTGGCGTGCACCACTAGATGACCTGACCCGACGTGCAGTGAACGAACGCCTCCCTGGCAGAGACTTTGCTGCTCTTTGATTTCCAGCAACACCCGTACGAACTGAGCAGATAGTAGTCAGTCATCCCGTGCACTCCATCGAGCAAGAAACTGAAAAAACAAAAATGAAAACCAAGACGCAGAACGAGCGAAGAAACACTGCCACCACAACAAAACAGAAACTCAATGCACCGAGTTAATCACGAAAAAGTACTAAACGGTCGAGCAGCAGGAGAACACAGCATAAAAACAGGATAGAAACAGCATAAGAACAACATAAGAACAGACCACCAGAATTCCGTCTAAGTACGTTCATTTGACATTTCAACTTTTCGTCATGGGAGCTGCCGCGAGCAAGACGTCGTCGTCGGTGGCCTCTGCCTCCCGCAATCGAGTGATCCGCACCAATGTCTCCCTCGAGCAGTTAGTCGCTCTGTCGCGTGGTGTCAAGTCGGACCTCCCAGCTCAAGGTCAAGCTTCGGCCGTTGAGACATCGTCGACGCCGATCGACTCGCACGGCACCCAGGTTGAGTTGATGGAGATGCAGCAGCAGATGCTGCAGGACGTCCAGAAGATCGAGGACTTCGACCGCGTCAAGTTCCTCGAGGAGAGCACGCGCGCCTTCGAGGCCACCGCCAGCAGCCACCGCCCCAGGTCCTCGCAGCCAGTTCGGCTCCCGACCGACAAGACGATTGCCGCGTCCTCCACGGGAGTCGGAGGCGCTGGCGAAGAGGAAGTTCGAGGCCGACTGACGACGAGAAATTTGAGGCTGCTGCTGCGTCTCCACTACGAGAATCCTGAGAGCTGGACGCACGAAGTGCTCGCGGACAAGTACGGACTGGACGTCGAGACCATGCGCAGTATCCTCAACAGCGTGGGCCCGCCCAATGTCCTGCCACCGAGAGGAACTTCGGAACACCCGCTTGGCGTGTGGTTTGATGCCCCCGGGTCGCTACTGGCGCAGGGCGAGCAGCAGCAGCAGGTCCACTCGTAATACAGATTGGCATAGATTCATGTTCACGTTGGGAACCCTACAGACAACTTTATATAGCGTTTACCGGTACTCAGGCTTGGAACCAGCCCAGATCCAGGAAGTGGATATCTAGGGCTGGCACGAACAGCGTAAACTTCAAGGTGATGCGCGGAAATGATAGATCGAATCAAACGCAGCGAATACATGTATGCCTATTTACCCAATGATACGCAGATTGTTGCGGGTGCGGCTTACAGCAATCCGACACGTGGGCGGCACTGCAAAATCTGCTCTTACCGGAAGATCACAACAAGCGCGAGGGGTAATCTCCGGGTTTGGTAGGTCAACGTGTACGGATCTAAAGGAATAAAAACGTTAAGTATGTTTTAGCATTCATGTCATTCGGACCCGATTTAACGGATCTACAAGCCTACCAATCAGCATATCTCCACATCAATCCCCAACCGCCTCAATAGCTTCGAAATGGCTGGAAGCGGGGCGTTGCTGCCTTCCACGCTGCCTGTGCCGGCCTCGCCAACGGAGGAAGAGGTCGCCAGCATGCACCGCTTCATCGAGAACGCACTGGATCTGCTCATCAAGGTAAAACCTCCTATAACATCCCTCCAAGGCCTCCTTAACCATCTCAACTCAACCCAACTTTTCCTCCTCCTCCCAGGGTAATGCCAAGAGCTACCAGTACTTGATCCAACAGCTGACACTGATACCGGCGCCCGTCGCCACTCGTCGCAAGATCTTTCGCGCGCTGCCGCGCTGCATCTCCACGATGGCGCGAGAGCCGAGAGCTTATCGAGCGCTGCTAGACGTTTTGTTCAAGTTCGACCTGCTGGCCAGTGGCGACCCGCTGGAGGTCGAGGACTACACGAGCTTCATCGTCCACCTGGTGTCCTCTAACACCGTCTACGTGGTGCCCACGCTGCACATGCTGGTGCGCAACATGCGCCGTCCACAGGGTAAGGAGTTGCCGCCGGATCTGAGAGCTCTTGCAGAGGCAGAGCTGAAGAAGGAAGATGAGGCCAAGAAACCCGCGGCGACTGGCGGAATTGCTATTGGAGGATCTTTTGGAGCCTCGTCGACGCCTGTGGCTGAGCCGGTGCAGGAGGCCAAGGGCCTGAGTCTGGACGAACGCATCCAGGCGCGATTTGAAGCGGCGCACCATACGCTCGAGCGCGTGCTCACACTGGTGCCTACTGCAACTAATGTACTGTTTCCTATCTTGTGTGAACACTTCCCGCACAAACGAATGGATGCGCCCACTCAAGTGGCTTATCTGCGCAATGTGCTGCGCGTGACAGGGTATGTTGGTGGGCTGCGGGAGCGTGTGCTGGGACTGGTGATCGATCAGCTTGTGGCGATCGATGTGGAGATTAAGCTGGACGAGAGCGAAGAAGACGTCTTCACGATGGATGATTTCCTGGATGACGACATGCTGCCGCCTGATGATGCCTCGCGCCAGGTGGACGAGATGGCTGACAAGCTTGACCAAATGATGTTCGTAATGTTTGAGCACATTGAGCAGTCTGCCGCATTCGCGGCATCCGCCGAGGCGTCCTCGGAGACGGTAGCACCCACCGGGGCCAGCAATGGAGAGAGGGATGTGAATGTGCGCCAGGCTGCGCTAATTTTCAAGTACCTGCTCAAAGTGTTCGAGCATTCAATTCTGAACACGCACCGGTCCAAGTACCCGCAATTTCTGCTATTCTACGTGTGCCGCATGGACCCACAATTTCAGGACGTGTTCATATCTCAGCTGTTGGCCTCGTCGCTGGACCCTCAGACACCGCCGACCACGCGTCAAAGCTGTGGCGCCTACCTGGCCAGTTTCCTCGCTCGTGCCAAGTACATTTCCGTAGTCTATCTTCAGAAGGCTTTGTATCACCTGCTGAAGTGGCTGCATGACCAGATGGACATCTACGATGCAGCACACCTGCAGCAACAAGAGCAAGAGGAAGCTAGGGATGGCGAAAGTGCTGCCGAAAGAGAGGAGCGATTGCTGGAGGAGGCCGAGAAAATGGAGACCATCGGGGAGCGCAGCTTTCAGGAGAGCATCTACATTTCCTCGCTGCAGACTGTGTGCTATATGATATGCTTTAGAGGTTTACAGATCGCCACCAGCGACGATGGCGCCGGCTACGAATTTTTGCGCAGCCTCGGCTGGGAGCGACTACTTGTCACAAGCGGCGGCTACTGCCCGCTGGCATATTGCCAGCAGACGGTGGCCACGGAGTTCCTGAATCTGGTGGAGGCGTTCGACTTGGTCTCGGAGCAATGTCTTGAGCGCGTGGACCAGGCTATCGGCACAGTCTCTGCATCTACCAGCAAGACCGCCAAGTCGATGGAGCGCTCAAAGAAACCCACAGCAGGATCAGCTTCTGCATCCACTCTGCTTGGCCAACGGCAACCTCTTGAGACTTTCTTCCCGTTCGACCCCTACCTTCTGCGTCGTTCGTTCCGATATATTGGCCAACTGTACCTGTACTGGAAACACGCTGACCCGACATCGAGTGAAAACTGCGAGTTGTTGGAGTCTGTCAAGGCCACCGTCCGGCAGATGCAGGAGGATGCAGAAGAAGAGGAAGACGATGACAGCGAAGAGGAAGACGATCTGGGAGATGAAGACGTGAGCATGGCTGGAAGCGCACCCAACCCAACAGGTCTATCGAACGCTTCTTATCGCGCTGATAGCTACATGGGCAGTCTCAGCCGGTCCTGCAACATGTCGGTCAGTTCGTCCTACGACAGGGAAGGTTTTGTCGATGAGGACCGCGCACCAGTAAAACGCACGTTGCCGTCACGTACCATGTTCGACCCGTCCCCAGCTCTCTCGGCCAGTTCGCCCCCATCGAGACTTCCCCCGCTAGGTGCCGCCGACGCTTTCACACTTGGCGGGTTCGATGACGACGAGGACAGTGGATTTTAGGACAATAAGTAAAGAGAAATGACTGCACACGAAGCAAGAACTTGGATAGGAGAGTACTTTTAAGTAAGCATCAAAGGGAAGGTTTCGAAATGGAAGTGATTGCAATAAGTAACCTATTCAGCCACACGAGGGCGGTGAGTATACATAAAGTAAAGCGAGGCAGACCGAGTAGGTCAGTGACTACGAAGCCCTAGCAGAAGGACAAGACTACAGTCAACCCCTACAATCAAGCCACTATCTCCAGCGTCAACGTTCCAGCCCACACGATCGGAACGCACAACTTTAGCAAAAGAGAATGCTGTTGCGGTTGCGCAGTGCACCGCCGAATTTCCAGTGCTCTACCGTCGGCTAAGCTGTGCACGCAGCTGTTCGTTCTCATCCTCAAGACGCACCAGCTTTGGAACAACTTCTGAGTCCACTTCATCGATCTGGTTCTTGAGGTGGTGATTCTCCTCACGCAGACGCGAGACCTCTTCACGCAAGTACGTGTTGATGTCCAGCTGTTGCTCCAACGATGTCTTGGCCTCGAGAAGAGCATCTTCCACCTCCAGCTGCTTCACGTGAGCCAGATCAGCTTGCTCCTGCACCATGCGGTTGCAGTCGACCATGATCCTCTCCACTTCCTCTTCTTTCTGAGAGATCTCGCTTTTCTTCGCCTCCAACGACACCTCGTAGCTCGAGATCTGCTCGTGGCTGGCATTCACCTGTTCCTGGTGCTTATGCAGTGCCTCCTCGTTCTTCTCCAATTGATCACGGAGCGCTTGCATCTCTAGCTCGTACTGCACCTGTCCCTGGTGCTCGCTCTGTGTAGAACGCAGCGTCTCCTGCTCGTTCAGCAGCTCGGTGATCATCTGTTCATCAGCAGCGCGTTGACTCTTGATCGTCTGCAGCGCCGACGTCTGGGTACTGAGCTCCTGCTGCAGCTTCACGAGCCTCGTGTCGATGACGCGACGACTGGCCAGCATGTCCTCGTGCTGCTGCACCTTGTTGTCGTTCTCCCGCGCCGCCTTCCGCTCGTCCAGCATGCCAGTGAGCTTGGAGATCTGGCCCTGCAGAATAATCTTTTGCTCGCGCTCCAGCTTGAGCGCGTGCTCGAAGACGGTGCCGGAGCGCTTGGCGTCCTCCTCCTCCGTGAACGTGCGCACGTTCGGCGTCAGCAGCGACCATTCTCCGCACTGACGGGCGGCTTCATGCACCACGCGCACTCGGAACACGTACGTCTGTATACAAGGTATACACCATATACAGGTTAGTAAATAATACTTCAAGAAGTAACATAATTATAATATTATCAGAATAAGAAAAATACTCTGCTGTTGGAGTCGTACCGTGTTGGGGTTGAGGCCTTTAACGGGAAACATGTTGCCCATGAAGAGCACTGAGTCGTTCCACGAGTAGTAGACGTAGCCGTGTTCGCTGTGGCTCTGCAATAAATCAGAAAAAAAATAGCATAATTATTTGGTTAATAGAAGAAAAATTGCGGAGAAGGAGAGAAACCGACCGCCTGCAGCTTGTACTGCGCGTCTCCATCCGCTGGCGGCGGCTTCTGCACGCGCAGCGTGATGGACTGGTCCGTCTTGGCCACCACCTCGGGCGCGGGTAGCGTCGGCAGCTCCGGCATCACAGTGAACTGCATGGCTTGGCTTCAGTTGTTCGTCGCTCGGCTTTTGGCTTGACTTTCGCAGACTGAAGAAGAACAACTGCAATTTAAAATACTGCGACTTTTATAATAGCGCATCCAATCACAGCACAGTAACATTCACTTTTGTCGTCAATTTCTCATGTTGTGCTCGTTAATGGGGCATCTTATCATCATGTCGTTGCCTGCGAGCCTGTTCTTCTCGTTCACCATGCCACACATACAGCGCGCTAGTTTACCACCGCTGCACTGCCAATTTACCAGCGCATGACGCGGCTCTGCGCTGGGAAGTCCCAGACGAAGGGGCGGCCGGGCGTGGGAGGCAGGTCCTTGGCCTCGATGTCCTCCAGGATGTCCTTCTCGGCGTCGCCCTCCCACTCGAAGCGCACATTGTGCGTGGAGGCGTGCTGCAGGATGAGCTTGTCGCGGGCCTCGTGGGTCGTGGACATAGCCGAGCGTGTGCCCGTGGGGTCGTAGCGCAGCACGGCCGGGTTCTTGTTGCCTGGCGAGCCGCGCTTGGCGTCCGCCGGGATCTCGGCACGCTTCTCCATGGGGATGGACGGGTGTACGCCCGCTTCCGTCGGGTACGGGAAGCGGCGGATATCGCGCGTGTAGTAGTTGATGTTGTAGATGCTGTCCTTGGAGTCGCTGGACGGCACGAACACGCCCTCTGCCTGCTTGTCGGGCGACGGGTAGCGGTAGCCCTGCGACACGGCCGGCGACTGGTTCACCTGCTTGGTGCCCGTGGCCTCCGTGAAGACCAGCATCTTGCGCAGCTGTCGACATTGACATCAAGAGCAATGATAACGTTAGCATGGAGGGGTCGGTCGGTCACAGGACCTCTTCAGACGCTTCTTCTAGGCCTTCTTGTCCTGTGTACAACCGAGTGACTGCAGACAGCCGCACCTTGTTACGCAGCCCTGCCGGCAGCAGCTTCTGGTACTCAAACTTGACGAAGGGCTTCCACGCTTCCTTGCCGCTCATGATGAGATACTAGTCGTCCTTCCCCTTGCGGTCTGCACCCTCAGAAATGGCTCGATAGATGCTGCTAGCCGCACGATGACTTTCAGCCAATCACCAATCTGTATGTATTTTCATCCAATTACAATACCATGGGTGGTCAACATCACTTTGATACAATGATTCCACACACTTAGCACCCCGACATTCATTCCAGGATCAGAATGGCTGAGCGGCAGTATGCCGAGGCGCTGGAGGCGGCCGAGCGCGCGCAGAGCTTCGAGCGCGCGGGCCAGGCGGCGCAGGCCGTGCCGCTGTTCCAGCAGGCGCTGCGCATCCTCAAGCGCCTGGCGGTGGTCGAGTCGGCGGCGCAGCGCGCGCGACTGCAGCCCACGATCGCCGAGCTGCAGACGCGCGTCCAGACGCTGCAGCAGTCGAGCGACTTTCTGCTGGCGCAGGCCATGGGGCAGCACGCGCTGGCCAAGGAATCAGAAGAAACAGGATCTGATAAAGGTGATATCGTGATAGAGAGGTACATCGCCGCCGCGGAGAGCTACATGAAGGCGCTGAACGCTCTGCTACCGAGCGAGACGGCGGCCAAGGCGGCAGTGAAGGAGCAGCTCGAGTATGTGATCGACTACGTGTCCAAACTCAAGAATCAGATACAGAATCAGATAGAACAAGAGGGAGACTGGGAGGTGGACGTGGCGGCGCTGCAGTGGCCGGAGCCGCCGATACTGAAACAGAAGACGACGCAGGTGATGCGGCCTTATGCGTCGGCTGCTACGCCTGGAATCAGACCAGTATCAGAAGTGAAGCAGAAGGAGGAGAAGCCGGGGGCGGCGTACACTCCACAGGAACTCGATGTGTTGCGCAGGTCGTCGCAGATCAACGACCACTTATTCGTGCCGTGGCTGGACGATCTAGACGCGCAGGAGAAGTTTAGTTTGCCGCAACCTTTTGACGATCCAGACGGACATGTGCCGCTATCGGCAAAGCAGAAGAAGAAGGAGGCGACGTGGATGCGACCGAGTGACTATGCTGCAAAATGCGGCCATGCACCGGTGATGATCACTCAGGGTGGAGTGAACCCGTTGGTGGTGAAGCAGGATATTGTCACGGACTGCTCGTTCGTGGCGTCGCTGTGCATTGCTGCAGCGTATGAACAGAGATTTCAGAAGCGCTTAATCACGAACATTATTTTCCCGGCAGATCCAAGGACTAAGCAGCCAGTGTACAACCCCTTCGGGAAGTACGTGGTGAAGTTGTGGGCTAACGGTGTGCCCCGGAAGGTGGTAATCGATGACTTGCTACCGGTCAGTGCTACTTCGGGGCAGTTGCTTTCAAGTTGCACTACTCGCAAGAACGAACTTTGGGTGAGTCTCATTGAGAAGGCTTACTTGAAGCTGAATGGTGGCTATGATTTTCCTGGTGGCAACTCTGGAATAGACTTGTTTGCTCTCACAGGATGGATTCCGGAACGTGTTCCCGTCACTGAGCTCATTGATGCGCCAAACAAGGAAGAGCGACTCTGGGAACAGCTCAAAAGCGCGTTTCATTATGGAGACTGCATCATTACAATGTCCACAGGAGACATCTCCAAGCAGGAGGCCAAAGCAATCGGGCTCGTGCCGATGCATGTTTATGCGGTTCTCAATGTATACGAGCTTACTAGTTCAGAACAAAACCCAGATTCTTCTGGAGGTGGCAAAAAGACCCGGTTGCTCCAGGTTAAAAATCCTTGGCGTAAGATGAGTTGGAAGGGCCCGTATTCGCGCCACGATGAAACACGATGGAACAGCGCTATTGGTGACGAGTTGCGAACATACCAACGACAGTTTTACGCAACTGAGGAGACCGAAGCTGAGGGGCAACAAGACGACGGTTTGTTTTGGATCGATTTTGAGTCAGTGAAACGGTACTTTGAAAGCCTATACATGAACTGGAATTCTGAGCTCTTTCCTTACAAAGGTGTGTGTCATGAGCACTGGCCTGTGGAGCTTGGACCTGTGAATGACTCACTCACACTCGGGTTCAACCCGCAGTACTCTCTCACATTCTGCATGAATACACCACCCGAAGAAGGAATGACTGCGGCGGCTGGATCATGCACCGTGTGGGTTCTGCTTTCGAGGCATGTGAGTACGATTGAACGCGACACAGACTACTCAAACCAGCAGTTCCTCACACTTCACGTCTATCGGGGTGAACCTGGAAAGCGCGTGTTTTACAACCACTGCGCCGTGTCGCGAGGAACATACAGCAACAATCCGCACACGCTCGTGAGCCTGGATCTGGACCTGGCGGACGACTCCAAACCGTCTTTTACACTCGTGGCCTCGCAGTACGAAAAGTTTACGGCTCTTGACTACACGCTGTCCATCTTTTCCACGCGGCCGTTTACCTGTGGGCCTATTCCGCAGTTGGCGACGACAGCACCTACGTCTATTGTGATCCCGGGCGCTTGGGATTCCTCCTGCGCTGGTGGTCGTCCGTTCTACTCGACATTCATGAATAACCCGCAGATTCATTTGCAGCTACAGAAGCAGTGCCGATCACTTTTTCTGTTTCTCGAGACAGAGGCTTTCTTTTCCAAGGATTCAACGAATGCCAGCTTTCCGATTAACTTGCGTGCTGCGTTGCACATACGTGAACGCGTATGTGATTTGCATGCTGCAGAGAATACGACTTCGGAGAACGAGGAACCGTTAAAGGTACTCAGTTCTGGCGAGTATCGACCAGGTTTTTGTTTTATCGAGATAGATGCCGCCCTTGCTTCAAGTTTGCACGATATCGTGCTAATCCCATCTACTTTCGAGCACGGCGTTGTAGGCAAGTTCACACTGCGAGTCGTAAGTGATCCACCTTCAGGCGCGAGTATCGCTTATTGCCAACTACCCCCTGAAGGCCACGGCATGGAGCTCACTCGGCTGCGTGGCAAGTGGGACATACAGACTGGTTCTGCGGCTGGCTGCTCCAACTATGGCTGTTATACTTTCAACCCGAAGTATTTGGTGCACGTGACCCAGGAGTGTGAAATGCTGGTGCGACTGTTAGTGCTGGAACCAGAAGCAGATGGATCGTCGGGTGAGTCCCCAACAGAAGCCGCCACCATCGCTCCATCTCTTAACGTGTCCGTGTTCGAGAGTACATCAGAAGGTGACTTACTACTCTCCACAAACCCCAAACTAGCATTTGCGGGCGCCGCTTCAGCGCACGGTGTGTACGTCAGCGGCGCTCCTTGCGGTGTGTTGGCCAAAGCCACGCGATTGTACTCGCCAGGATGGTACATCGTACTTCCATCCACGTTCGAGCCACAGGAATTGCACTACGAGCTTCGCTTGTACGCATCTGCTCACGTTGACGTGCGTTCTCTCTAGCTGATAAACAAGACCGGGATGATTCGTCGCTGTCCGACTATGATGGTCTATAGTATTGGCTGCAGATGGAATCCGCCAAAAATATGGTATTCTTATTTCGTCTCGACGGCGCCCACTGGTCCCATGCAATAGCCTCATTTTCAAACAATGGACTGCCTCAGACCAAGTTCGCTGGGTGTTGAGCACAAAAACGTTCTACTTGGATTGTGGTTAAGCACCACAGCGTAAACCAAGCACATGAGAGATGGCATTTGCGTGCATGCTGGTGAAGTCTCTTGAAACATAGTCCTGAGATCTTTGCTGCTTGCAAGGGAAGAAATGCTGGGGTTGACGTTATTTTGCGACATTTTTGCGGTTGCAATTCAAGGAGGTGCTTTGCAGTACTCAAGTCTTACGGTTCTACGCAACGCCACGTCGCAGCAGCACCACCGCCTTCCTAACATTGTTTCCGGGATGCATCTTTAAGATGAAGTCAGGATCCGGGCTGATGGGGTGACTATAGGGAGGCACGACAATCTGCGACAGAACAGACCATGCAAATTAGCAAGTGGAGAGCACCATGACCCGACGGTCGACTAGTCTCAAGTGAGACGATTCACTGTCGGATTTCCCTCAAGAGCAACAATGGATCGAGAAATCAATTCCTTGCTCCTCCCATACCCCGAAACCCGCCTAAATACTGAAGATAACGACGAACAAGACCTAGTTAAAAGAAGCAAGCAATCGGCGGCAACGAAATCTTCCTGCTACAAGCGGCAACAGCGCTACCGAGAGAAGCAGCAACTGTATGTGGATCGCCTCGAGTCAACCGTAAAGCACCTTCGGATAGATGTGGATCAGCAACTGATTGCGCGGTACAATGCCCAGAAAGCACGTGCTTGTTACGACCACCAATTGACTGTACCGAGCCAGTCGAACACGATGGACGGGACCAACGTGGTGGCAGTTATGCGTGAATGCATGAAGGCATTTGAGTCTGGTGTGCAAGCTCACCAGACGAGGTTTCTCGAGTCAGTAATGCGGAGTGACGTCTACAACGGCGACCTCATCGGGCGTGACAGTATCCTCGAACAGTGGAAGCACTTGCATTATTTTAGTGATGTTGTACTCATGTTGGAGCATTGCACATTCAGTGTGGGCTTCTTGGAGCAAAACACTGCGATGGGGCACGTGAACGCGTTGCTTTTCATTCGACTGACACGTTGGAATTTGGCCACCATCTTCCCCAATACTGTCAATAACACGCGTGTACGCGACAAACTACTGGAAAACTCCACGGTGCCGTTGCCGATGGCGGTCTTCTTTCAGTTTGACGAGCAAGGCAAGGTCTGCCGCTACGATCACACAATCGACTTCGTGACTGGACTCTATGCGGTGCTTCGAGACTACCGGGATGTGGTGAGTATGCTGGAATCGGCCAATATCGACACCTTGGGACAAATTCGTGGAGGTCTACCTGCAGTTGCGACGAGTCGGCTTGGTACCAGTTTTTGTTGTGATCGTCGCACCCGTAACAGAACCGAGTTGAAGTGCGCCACTGCTCGCGGCAACAAGCTCTCGGTAGCTTATCTGCTGTCAAGTGGTGACACTGATGAACAAACTGCGTCATGAGATTCGCTTTCCGGCTGTGTGCAGGAGCTAACGTTAGTATTAATGCATTTATTAATAGTAGTAAGTTAGGTGCTGTGGAAGGATGTGTGTTTGTACGAACGGTCAAATGCAAACTCTCAGTTGATGAATAGGCTACAGAGGACTTGGTGGTCTGACTCCGAGACTCCGGATTCACATGAAACAGGTTTTTAGCGTGGTGGTATAATAGGCTCTTGAAGTGATCCGGATTTTGTTGAAGAGCAGCTTCAACAATCGCCACTGGGAGGTGTGCTCGAAGGCAATTGCGGTTATGCTCGGATCAATGGCCAGACGGGCTTCATCGACAAAGGTGTTCAAAGACTCTCGATAGCTGCGACTGCTGAAAGGAGAGCATGCTCTACGAGAAGAAATACCGGTACAGTACGCTGCAGTTCCACCTGTCAATCGTGCTTGACCGTTCTGACCGAGCTATTAACCTGCGTCGAGGAAGGCTTGGCATTTGCACTGCGCAATTTATTATTCTATCTTATCGACGCCCAAAACATCCTTCAGGATATCGTATGTCGTTAAGCTGATGCCGGTAGATACAGGGCTCTGTGCAGACACACATTAGTAACATCAATATTAGACATTACTGTACACGCAGGTAGATACCACAGATCAAACACCGCAGCACACAAACGGTAGCCAGGACTTACTCGCATCCAGTTTACTGACACACCCTTGAACAGGCCCCGCCAGCCTTCCCGCGCCAGGATAATTCGCGCTGTGGAAATTACACCCGTATACTGCATTTTAACCTGGGATCCCGAAACGTAGCCATCGGTCTGGATACGCCTCCTGATGGTATCCATCGGGTATGTGCCTAACAAGAAGAAGAACAGCAACGGCATCAGTGGCCCCGCTCCGTTCAAAAGACCATCAATAGTTTTCAGCAAAAGTACACGTACTGGTTTGTGCAATACATGCCGCAAAGTACGAGCACACAAACTTGGTCAACGTATTTAGACTAGGATCAGGCGCGGTTTCCCCGTACTTCTGCTCCAACCGCCGACGCTGAAACTCTAGCGTCTACGTGCACATTCAAGCAAAGACCTTTGTTAGTCGGACGCGGTAAATAACTCAACAACTTTGCACACGTACCCATATCTTAAATCGCTCATTCAGCGAAAACCCAATTCCAGTGTATGGCAGCGTGCCCAACAACGACGGCACAAGTCCGCGCGAAAACGATCGCGCACCGTCCACCTTGTACATCGTGACCACAGCTTCATAGATGCTGGTGTAGCGATGCTTCCCCATCTGCACCATGTACCTTGCCCGTACAATATCCAGCGGGTACGCCACAATCAAGGACACTCCTCCTGCCAGTGATCCGGCCGTCACCAACTGCAAATTGCTGAGTTTCGGCACCTCCTCACTCCCCTCTCTCTCTGCTTTCCGAAAATTGTACGCGTGGAATTTATGCCTGAAAAAGTCGAATCCCGAGTGCTGCAAGCCCGCATAGGGTATCACTCTCAAGATATTCAGCATATTGCCCCTGAAAAGTGCATGGAATCCGTCATGCACGTAAATATTCCTGGTCATCCTGGCGGCGTTGCGGAAATTGAATTTGTGCTGGTCGTTTACTTGGAACAGAATTTTGACGCGGTCCAACGGGGCCAAGACCGACTTGGCTACAATGCCCGCCATTCCCCCGGCAATAAACGACTTGGACACGGTCAAAATGGAGCCTTTCTTTTCCGCCGCGTCGGCTGCCTCTGCGTGGTTCTGCTTCGTCGTCTTCCCTAACTTGACGTCCATCTTAAGCGAGTCGTCCGGGTGGATGCCATAGCCCGCAATGGACGCCTCATAGTCCTCGTACTCGACGCCACCGTTGAGACTCTCGACGGCAGCGGCGGACGTCGAGACGAAGGCGTCGTCACCTTCATGCAACCTCTGGGCCGCCTTCGCCTTCTGTCGGGTCTGCAATAATTGAATGATCTCCATCGTGAGCGTCTCATTGGGCGGTTCGTCCTCCGGTTTCAGATCTAAAAATAGACTGTCGCCTTCGCTCATGCCGAAGTCCAGCGCCGCGATCTGCGTGGCCCACGACGTGTACACGTTCTGCACGGACTGCGGGTTCTGCGCCTTCCAGCGCATGACCCACTCACAGAAGGCAGCGAAATCCAGCCGCTCCTCGCGCCGCGCCATGTCATGTCGCACGCGGCGGCGGGTGTCCGCGCTCGGGTCCAGCCGCGCTATCGCGTCCGCCAGTGCGCCGCGAGTGATGGTCCCCTGCTCGTCCGGCCGCAGGTCCGCGAAGAAGGCGCGCATGATCTCCAGCACGTCAGCCGTCAGCGCGAAGTCCGGGTTGTACATCTTGAGCGCCTGTAGCGCGTACGCCAGCTGCCGCCGCTGCCTGCGGGCCGCCGCCTCGGGGGAGCTCGCCGCCGCCATGCGCTCAAGGTGCGGATTGCGATTGCGGTTGAGCAAAAAACGCAACGTTGAAATTGCAGCATTGAAACGAGGGAGGCATACGAACAGGGCGAAATGACGAAAGTGGGTGAGAGAGAGGTATAGAGACTTGATATTTGTAAAGATCTCGCGTGTTTTGGTAAATGAATGGCTTTTGGGGCGCATATTGGTAATTGCGGTGGTGCAGATGAACGCTGATTGGACGAGTTGATGGGTAAATTCCAGCTTGGAGCCATGCAAGTTGCAAGATGCAATAATGGAGGTTGATGTTGCGGTTGCTGTCATTTTGAATACACGTACAACGATTTAACGTCGACTACCCACGTGGGCAAAGTTCCGAGCAGTGTCTGTTGATAGGCACTTGATGCATGTAGCGACTCAGGTTTCGGTTTATGAAGCAACAAAAGCTAATTGCTACCTTCGAGCAACTTCAACATGTGCTAATTTGGTGCGCACGAAACGACGCGAGCCCAACATGGCTACATCTCTTTCCATACACTGCAACGTACGACTCGCTCACCATCTCCAGAAGACCGCACAGCCAAGTACCTTACGATGGACGCGTATATTGCTCGGGGAGGAATCTCCCACGTTTTATCTCAGGTACCTCACTATTATACAGCTTTCAATCGATTGCGAGTGACTGTAAACTCACCTCTTTGTTCACCCATGAAAGGCTCGAGCATCGCTCAAAACCCCCTCGCGCCCATACACACCACAGTCTTCAGCTCGTCCACTTTTCCATGGCGACGACTACCGCCCAGGGTCGCGTCCGAGCTCGTCCTACACTATGGCCGAGCTGAGGCAAATGGATCAGCAGCAGAAGATGACGCCGTCTGTACCAGTGCCGACAAAGCTCCCCCCAAGACCGAGTGGACTCAAGGCACAGCCTCCAATGACACCCCAGCCTAATAAAGAGATGGCATCGACTGGAACTGCATCATCCGGTAGCCTCAAGCTGGTACACGCTCCAATTTTGTCAGATGACGAGTCCGACGGGGAGTTGTCTACTGCTGACATGGACGACACTGGCGTTCAAGCGACGACGGAGACGCAGTTTGACCCAGAGGCCTCCTTGTCTCTCCCTTCAAACGTAAGTTTTTTTCCAACCTGTCTGGTTATCCGAGCTGACCTCGTCTTTTTGCGGTGCTATTAGGACGAGTTGCTGCAGTCGTACGCAGGAATTGAGAGCTGCATCCACGATTTACTCGACAGAGCAGGATCGCCGGATTGCGATGCTGGGGTGGGCCGCTTGCGCGAGCTGGTGGACAGTTTTGTGGACTTGAGCTCGTTTCTCCAAGCTGGCACCAAGCAGCAAACCAAAACAGACTCAGAAGATGCTGCAGCCGCTCAGCTTCGAGTCCAGCTCTTCAACAAGCTTTCCAGTGTTCTGCTCGAAAGCTGGCCCACTAATACGTCTTGTGTGCTGGAGCTGACACCTTCTCTTTTTGCTTTGTACGGCGCTTCTGGAGGCACCAGCGATGATCGCGACAGGGCCAGTGCCCAGATCATCAAACTGGGGAAAACGCTGTTTGTTCTCAGTAAGGAAAGCGACAATGATAGCTGTTTCTGCAACGTACGCTACGTGGAGGCCATTCTTCACACTATTGCTGACACTAGTGACCATGCCTCCGGGCACCGGGACGATAGGCACTCGAAGGACAACGACGACGCCATTATTCTGTCAGCAGAGCAGCTGAGTATCCCTATAAAGACGCTGATTTACGCGGCAGGAACCCTGAAGAATATCTCAAACGCCGAGGACAAGATGGCCCGCCTGCTGGCCTCTAACCGTGCGATTGCAATTCTGAGCGAGACGATGCTGTGGCGCGCCGAAGATGCTGCAAGAAACAAGGAGATCGCACAGTTCCTGATCCAAACGACTGGCATCCTTCGCAATATGTCGGTCTCAAAAAGCAACCACAAACAATTTCTCGAAGCTCACATCCCTCTGCGCTTGTGCGGAATGATCCCTGCGTTTATGACCCACCAAGAGCTGATGGTGAACATCTCGCGCATTTTGAGCAAACTCACTCTACACGAACTACCGCGAGCACAGATCAACCAGCGCTTCACGAACGTGCAAAACCTGATAGCGCTCATTGATTATCGCCAGAACTCGTGGCTCTCACTCGTGGATCAACAGCACTCGGACATGCGATTCCAAGACTTACTTTTTATCCGCGTGTTCTTCGTTCTTGGGAATTTGTGTGCCGGCAACGACCAGAACCGACGATCGATTGCCACCAACTTCTCCGGAATTACGCTGATGCTGGAAGTTCTGCAGTTCTACTCCACTCGCTACTCGGGCGCTCGACTCGATGGCGACTCCGACGACAGCAACGATCGTCGCCGTGCTTCTGACGGAGAGCAGTCGATGGAGGTCTTGATCAAGCTCGTTCGTGTACTAGCCAACATAGCGATTAACGCAGAGGTGGGTGCTCAGTTGAATGGCAACGAAGGTCTAAGACCATTGTTGGAGGTTCTGACAATCGCTCAACGCGTGGGAGACGAAGAGCTCATGCTGAACACGGTGAGCTGCATCACCAACGTGTCATACTATAGTACTGCAGCGGCTGGTGATTCGAAGAGCGCTTCGATGACGAGCAGTAAGTACTGCTTCATCGAGAGTAACCGCGTTGCTATTTCGCAGCTCCTGTCGCGAATCCTGCTGGATAGAAACGAAGAAGCTGTTGTTGAAGCAGCTAGAGCTTTCGGAAACCTGTCCCGATTCAAAGACGTGTTGGCGTTTATGGGTGAGCTCAAAGTGCTGGACTGCTTTGTCGTGCTACTTGACCATAGCAATCGTGAAGTCGTATACACGGTTTGTGGCGTCTTAATGAACGCTGCTCTCGACCACAGTACACGCCAAGCCTTGCTATCGGTTCACCCCATCGTCGGAAACGATGGAGTCGACGTTCGAAGCTTGCTGGTCGGGATCGTCGAGTGTGCTGCGACAGACGACCTGGAAATGACGCTTATTGCCAGCAAAGCACTCTACAACCTGCTGCTGTCCAAGGACGCTGTGTCAACCAGCGGTGACGGTGGAGACAAGTTTACGTCCGAGGCGATAAACCTGCGCAAGACTATTGAAGAAGTACTGGGCACGATTAGCAACCACCAGGTCACGGAGAAAGGAAGTAGAAAAGACCCAGGTGATCCAACCGAAGAGGAGGAAGAAGAGGCCTCAGACTCGTGGAGTAGCCGGCAAGAGCTTCGCTTGGTACTCCCGCAGCTACTACGAAGCGTAAATTTACTTGTAGATGCAATGTAATACACCCACTTCCCTGATCACTACATTTCAATGCGTCTGGACGAGTTTTTTGTTCCTGAAAACGTATTTTTCCTTCAAGCTCGTTCTATCTACATGTACATATCTTCGGTAACTAAACCAACAACTATGAACACTATTTTCGAAGTCATCACGCCGTAGATAGCAAGACGATAAGACGAGCAGTTTGAAAATAAAGTCTATGCGTTGACGCACTTCTCACGCTGAGATTCAACGCGACGGGTGCGCTTGATACGTGGTTCTCCCGCCGATGAAGGTGCAGCCGACTACTCCTGATAGCCAAGTACAAGAGATACATGCCAGACGCAGCACATTTACTATTGTGAACAGACTACTTCACTTCTGGCACCGAACCCAGATAGGACACCGGAGTGAGTACTCCATCGAGCGGCTCCTAGCTTTCCGAGATTATTACCGGCGCACTTCGATCACTCGCGCCGTCGCGGTTTGTATTCTAACTCCAATTCCTGCAGTAACGGTGGCTCTCCTGATCGATTGTACTCCTCTGAGATCTCCGTCCGAAGGTTGGCAAGCAAACTATGCTTTTTGGGTTCGTTGGTTTCTAGCTCTAGTTGCCGTGTCGCTAGGCGTGACTGCACAAGTTCGAGAAGTGATCTTGCCAGGGACCATCTCAAACGCTGGAGCTACAGCAATTGCGTTGGGAACCGCTGTCACCGATGCATCAGTGGCGATGGCTGTTGCAGTCTTGTGGCGTTTTCCGATTCCATTTGGATATATCTTCATGGTCGGGCCGTATCTGGTTATCATCCTGTGTTTCACGCTTTTGGTAGTTGGACGGCGTCTGCTAGCCGAGTCGCCAGTCCTCCGCCAGCAAATCAAGTCGCAAGCAACGATTATCTTCGCTCAAGGAGCTGTGGCAATGGCATACCCGGTTTTCACTGCAGTCTTCTATCGACTTTCAGGGCCGCAGCAAACCGTCTTTGTCATCATCATGCCCATTTTCAAGCACATGACCAGGCATATCATCGCAAACGCAGCTGGAGGTCTCCACGAATACGTCGGTCCGATTGTGGTTTTCTCAGTGGACGTTTTCAACGTCTTCTACGTCGCGACCTGTATGCAGAAATCGAAAACGATGCTCACAACGGTTTTCATCATCGCGTCGGACAGTTTGCATGTGATCGTTGCTCTTCGCGATATTTTTCACCAAGCTGATGTCGTCAAGACGAGTCAAGGAGACGAACAATCACATGCGATCAACTACCTCGAAGACTTGCTAGGAATGGTGCACAATGTCTTCAGAGATCCGCAGACATTAGCACATGGTTGTCGAATTCGAGTATTTGCCCCCTTCTCTCTGTCACTCTCGGATGAAAGCACTTCTTTCGTCAACGCAATTTCAGGTCCTAATGCACAACAAGTGACCGAAGCAACATCGTCCATTGAAAACGCTAGTACGCCGAAGCAAGAACAAGTATCCCAGGCTAGTAGTACACCTTCGACACTTCACCCCGGATCTCTCTACGATAAAGAAAATGGTTCTGCTATCCGAAATGTTTCGGACCTCATGCACACGGACACAGAAGCTCTTGCTCTACCTCGTACTACAACGCAGGAAGCCGTTTGGGTCGCACTCCAAGCTCTCTTTCATTCGGAATACGTTCTCATGGCCGAATATATCGAGTGTGCCTTGCCGATACTCTACGCGATGTACTTGGCGATCCTTTTTCACCTACCGGTGGCGTCGTATTACCCACAAACAGCCTCATCGACCCCCACGAAGTTGAACCAGGACGTGATCAACATTTTGAGCTTTTCAGCGGTCGAACTGGCAGGGTTTGTCTGTCTTCTCCTTCTTCTCCGACGCAAATTCGGAATCTCTCCGCTGTACCAACTTGCGTTCGTACTGGAGACACAGATGCTCACAGTGCAAGGCCACCTTTTCGTGTGGACTATTTTCATCTTGCACATGCCGCTGATGCACTATGGTAAGCGCTTTGGCTCAATCGTAACTCTAGGTTTGCCCCTCTAATGCTTTGCGCGTGTGTGAACTTAGGCGTAGACTATGATGTCCATTTTGACTAGACATTTCTTCCGAGCTGAGCACGACTATGGATTATGGAGTTGCTCTCGACGATGCTGTCTGGGTTGCTGAGCTTGCGACGTATCGACTGATCCTACTCCACATCGCAGAGTTGGTAAACAAACAACGCGAGGTCAAGTAAGTCGATTCCGAACGTCCCCGAGTCTTGTGGCAATGGAGCACCCCGACCGAATCCGAGAACACGCCTCGACTCCAGCTGAATACCTTGCAAGGTCTGGGCGATTTGGACGTCGAATGAATGACATACTGCAGGATGATGGCGTGGGGGAAATCCGAAGCCCCACTCGTGTGACCAGTTGAGGAGCAGTTTAGACATCATCACACCGATGATGATCTGTACGTTGGGAAGCTACTGGTAACACTTGAACCTTTGGCTCCACTTCACTCCACTCTTGGCTGTGCAAAATCTCGACGACCACAGTGGTCACCACCGTAATCCAGGCTCTGTACTCTGCGTTCCGCGGTGCTTGGGTGTTTTTAGGTCTGAAGGTGGCGTCAGGTTGATACGTTACTACTCCTCCGTTTGGACCACGTCCTGTGATGTCCTTGTGCCCCACATCAGCACCATAGTCACCGAGAACGCAAACTATTGTACGCGGGAAGTATCCCTCAGCTATTTCGTACAGTGTTGGCTCCACGATCCAGACTTTGTCGTCGGCCCATAGTAGTTGATGGAGATCAAGCCCAGGAGGCAGTCGGCCTAACTGTGCGAAGCGATTCCATGTTTCCAACGGAATGTCTTCGCCCGCCAACATAATTCCCAGTTTGCGCCATTTACTGCGTCGGCACCAGCAGAGAAGACATTCATGTCAAAGTTGTGCGCGAATTCGTCGATTTGTATTTGGCGTCAATATTTTCGCTAAGCTCGAGCAAATGCTCAAGCAAGCACACGCACTCACAGACCAAATTGTAATTTTCTCGCTGTCAAGTAATTCTTGCTTGCGTCGTGTTTAGTCCTACGAAGCCTCTTACACCAAGATCTCCGTCTTCTCATCGCCCGAGCTGCCAAGCAGCAATGGCGTTGACTCGTCCCCCATCGGCTTCTCCTGCACTTTGTGCTTCGCGTGCCAGATCGTGACGACCACAGCAGCCAATGCCAGAGTCACTAGCAAGCCAATGGCGTTGCCAATCACGCAATCCGGAGCCATGTAACCTTTCACTGTCGTGCCGTTCAGCTCACCATTCACGTTGCAGCTGCCGTTGAACGCGAGTTTCTCCAGAATACCTGACTCCACCGTGGCGACCACCAGCCCAACAATCGACAGCCCAAACCCAATGTGGTACGGAGCGATGGACGCACGAACACTTTTCTCCGCTCCAGGATAGAAGAACACAACGAAGCTGCCGAGCCACTAAAACGCCACAACAAAGACAACATCAGCAAGTAGCAACTCGACATCCACCTCCAACTTCGACAGCAGACCGGTACGTACGTGCGCAGCGAACAAGATCAACACTCCAAGACCCAACCAACTGTGGAGACTATAGAGATTGGTAATCCCATGCTCATTGTGGAAGCGAAAGACAGCGACAGCCCCTAGAACAGCACTCAGGAACCCCAAAGCATGCAACGACAAGTGGATGCGCTGCAAAATTCAACAACAAGTAAAACACATCAAGTTCTCCTCCACCCACCAACACTTAAAAACCTTCTTCTCTATTTTATCTCTCTAATCTCCTCACCTTGTTGACCGCATGACTGAACGGCAGTGAAATGTAGGCCAACGCCGCTTGCATGGAGCAGAACACGAAGCCGAAGCTCATGAGCAGCGGGTGCCAGTTGAACACCCGCGCGTCCCCGTGACTCCAAGAAAACCCAGAAGTGTCTCTGGCAGTCACCACGCCATCTTTCACCGCGTAGGCTGTCAGTCCACTTCCCATCCAGTAGCTGATAAGCACCACCACCAGCACCGGCAGAGTCTACATCCACAACGAATAATAATGATCCACAACAATGAGATATCCTTTTATTTAGTATCCTGACGTCAATTCTCAGCAGTTGACAGCGCCCCGCACTGCGTTGCATGCGTAGAGCTCCCCCGCTTTTCGACTAGCTAGGTTTCACGCACGTACGTGGGCTAGAACGCGCGTAAAGAGTTCCATCTTAATCCAGTTCTGGTGGTCTCGAATTTTTTGTCGAATGGTGTGAAGAACAGTCGTGTCAATCAAGATCTTGGACGTGATTGGCCGTATTGGTGCGACCTGTTCAACATCATTCTTCTCCTGATATTGTGAATTCCGGCTTTACAGACAATCCCCTCGGAGGTAATCCCCAGAAGTGTCATACCGCTCAACAGGAATATAAAAGCGGTTCCCGATGACCAGTAGTTTACAAGCTCAAGTAAAAATTCCTCTCACCACTTAATTGTGAAAAGGAATACGAAATCGGCGAATATTCCTATCCAGAGGTGATTAACTATGGGAAATTCACACCTGTACAGGGCGTCCGAGCAAAGACATCTGCTGCTTGCGTCCCTTGTTTCATGCCTAATTCTCCTCGAAGCGTGCGTTGCATCACTCGTAGTACACTCACTGACTTGTCCGACGCTCACGTAGCATCCGCCCGAATGAGTAGCTTACCAATCCACTTGAGATGCTATAATACTTGATCTCTTCAGGAGTAAACTCTTCCTTGTAATCGCTTTCTGCATCTTGCTCGTCCGGATCACCAACACCAACCACCAGCTGCAACCGTTGCNTGGTTGTTATGAGCGATCCCCAACAGCACGAATGGTTGCATCGAGTGTGCCAAATATATAGTACACTACACAGTTCCACGTAATTGGTACACCTCGCGATAGGAATCCCTTAGACAGGAATAAAACTGGGTTCCCGCGCTATGCCTACCGAGGGTATTTATCCAACTCGGTCGACTTGTGGGATCACCCAAGCAATCAACAGACATCTCTCATTGGTCAAAATCGACTAGAATATTATCATTTATATCCTATCATGGTAGACAAGTGGCGACGACCAACTCGATCATGGACTTGCGAGACTGAAGACTCTGTCCACTGGACAGTGTCCAGACGGCGTCCATATGCCTCCCAGTCATACTGAAGCTGACCAACCTCGGCACTTGAAGACTTTACGCAGTCGAGAGCCAGATGTGCCGACTGGCTAAGAGCTCAGGCATGCGAGAATCACTTGCACTTAAAAGCCGCAAGATGCGTGTAGGTGGTGATGCTCGTATTGCCTCATCCCACGTGGAGCGATCAAGGCTACGCGTCACTTCATTCGCCCACATACACCAAACGACAGCCTCGCCATCGTAAGCAGCACCCCGTTGGTCCTGTAGACGACTCTCAATACCTCGAAGTGAGACTTCCGCAGTTGCACCATCCCGGTCAGTCTCAGTCGGGCGGATGCACACTCTCAGGAAAGTTTGATGGTCCTGCTTCCTCCCGAATCCGACGCCATACTCGTAGATGAGAAGTGTGACCGTCCTTTCGTGCATAGATTGTTTCAGTTTTCCTCTGATTTTGTGCTGTCGACGATATGTTTCTTGACCTTGAACAGCATGAATTTTCTCCAACAGGCAATATATGCAGGCTCAATAGTCAAAGAATTCTCAGACTTCACTGCCCGCTCTTTCACGTGAGAGCTGAATTGTTCCCACAGCTTCTCCAGAATATCCTGAAATGAAGTTCCACCAGCAACAAAGGAATCAAGCGTGTTGCCAGAGGTGTCGCGTTCGCCTACAGTCGCCTTCACGATCGGTTGCACGACTAGTCGGTAGATATTAGAGATTGCTGGATCATAGACTGTGTTTCAAACTGGACTGCGACGTCGTTCTGGACACGGGGACAATCGAACGCGTTCCTGGGATGCCTGCGCCGGTGATGTCGGCTCCATCTTGAAGAGTGCCACAGAAAATAAGAAAACCTCTTATGTTGCGTATTATATGCTACTTCATAGTCGGGCGATTGTGGTGTAGCAAAACACACAAAATCGTCAGATGTGGAGTCTTCCTTATAAACCACAATAATCGCCGAGTTAGGTCGGCGTTGTTAGACCTGCGCTGGGTATGGCCCCCTAGTGATTCGGCCCAGCCGGGACAGACTGTGTCTCACTCTCGTTGAGTACCGACCAACCAAGTCAGCCATTTCCAGAACCTAGCCGAACTCGGCTAGCTCCGTTCTACGTATTCCCGTGCCCTCCACCAAAGGATGGACGACGGCGCGTGTAGCGCTTTTACGGGTCGCCGAGGCAAATGCAACTCGGCTAGAAGTGTTACGGCACCCTGGCTTCTCAGGCGTACCGACTCGCCGAGNCTTTCCTGTGTTCCTATACAAATACCAAGTACTAATGGAGTGGTTTCACAACCACCGCGACTCTACGCCGAGCTCTTTGAGCGACTCTTTAGCTTGGCGACTCTTCAGCTCGGCGATCTTAAGATTCTGTGACTCTTGAACTCAGCGACTGAGCGAAACGATCGAGTACCGTACTTCACCAGTCCTAAGACCCCGCTTGCGCCTGCTTTAGACGGTCCTGGTTTAGGCTCGGTCCCAAGTTGATGATTCCCTACACCACACAGGCACTTTGCAAAAGTTGGAATGCCTTTGCTGTAAACTTCAACAAAGACCCTGCTGGATACCGTGCTCGGATTATCTCAGCATGTGAACGTTTCGAGAAGTTCTCGAAGCGTGGCAATCCAGATCGCTTGTACGGCGAGGCACTTGAGGCAGTGATCCCCTGCGCAATGCTCGCCGGAATGCCGTGTCTGTACTGCCACCCCAGGGCAGTGCGCTTGAGTGAGAGTGATCTCAACGGGTACACGACCGTGCGTGTACCTGACAGTCTTCGTGAGCTCNGGTTGACCAGAGTGATTCCCGTCTCCTCGACCGAGTGGCGGCCGTGGAGACGCTTCATAGCGCTGGTTTCGCCGCTCTGAAGCTCGCGGCGGTATCGCAGATCGCCTCGAACATGAGCGTCGGGCTTGGGACGAAGCTCGCGAGGTTGATGAAGCAGGTCGCTTCGCTCGAGAAGCAAGTCGCCCCTGCTTCTTCTCCTGTTTCGGCGGGTCACCAAGACTAGGTGACTCGTGCTGCACCTACGGCTTCAGCCGCCCGACGAAGAATCTCGGATGGAGGCGCATGCTGGACGGTATGTCCAACGTGTAAGCGTTGCTGTGCCGTTCAAGCACAGCGAACGGCCCAATGAAGCGTGAAGCAAGCTTGCTTGCTACGAAGTCAAAGACTGCATGTCTGGCTAGGTTTTGTGTAGCTAACAGAACCAATGAACATTTCTTAAATCCATTCATATTGCCTCTGCCAAACTTTGTCTGCGTTCAGCTTCTGCCGACCGGCAGAAGCTGCTTTTGCATTTTGGACAAACCGAATGACGGCTCGTCTACGCTGGACAAAGTCCATTGCTTCCGAA